>ML808882.1:110396-166530 GCA_009831015.1 Picea engelmannii
AACAATTGTTAGATATTAAGGCCTAAGTGACTCGAGCAATAGAACACTTCAATGTCTATTGTTCCTTATGTGAGACCTAAGCTAAATGGATTAGGTATTTCATAAAAAAAATCTAAATAACTTTCCTAAACCAATATTTCAAACAATAGGATGGAATATTGTAAATATTTCTATAGGACTTGTTCCCACACGTTACCGTTGTTAATTTATCCTCCTTTTAAAAAGAGGAAAACAAAGCAAAAAATTAAGATTGAAGATGTTGGAGCAAAAGATTCAGAAAGGGTTAGGAATGCCAAGTTGTTACAAAGCTTAGAAAAAACCTCCTCTACTAAGAGCTGAATGCATCAAAGATACTCTAAGAGGCGACCCAAATGATTTCAATCTAGAAATAGACACCAGAGTATACTGATGAAGAATATAAGATTATTCGATTGAACAAGGAAGACCCTGAAACCATTCAAGAGGATCAACCTGGACCTATTTAGTCATTTTTTATTAAGACATTAATTCAAAAGGGTCATGTATCATAAATTTTCCCTTACTCACTCCATTTAATATCTAAACCTACATATACTACCTCTTTCTAGTCACGGTTTTAGTTAATAGTTGATGAAATAAATTTATGAAACAGAGAAGTGGTGGTAGAGACAAACAAATAATAATCCTAGGCTTATGGAAATAGGTTTCAAATTGAAATTAAATTTTCAAATAGTGGTTGAGAGAATTTGCAACTTATCCATAATGATTATTCAAAATTAATTCAATACAAGATACACATGTCCTTGGAGCATATGAATACTAGAAAGGTTTCCCTACCACATTGTATGATGAATGGTTTCACATAAATACATAACATGATTTTATTTTCCTTGATCTTTGTTATACCATCTTGCAAACAATCTACATATGCATTTCCCTAAAAGGTTACAACTACAACTTCTGTGTCTGCAAGTGTGGGCATGATCAATTTATTGGGGATGTTGGTTTGGGGCATGCCTATTTATCATGGAATATGAGAAAATGTTGGTTAATACTATTTTGGGGCAAGAAGTGGGGCTTCTGTGGTTACAACTAATATGGCTTTAGGCATGCTTTTGGATGGTTCACTACTGAAAATTCAGATGCAAATCCCTATTGCATTGCTTGAGTGTCATTTCTTGTCTCCAACATAGAATTTACTGTGGTTTCTCATAACAATAGTGTGGAGCAAGATTCATTTGTGATGTTTACGTGCACTTATGTTTATCTCACTAGATCAAGTCCAACTCTTGGGTTGAATATGGGATTGCCATGCATGTTCTTCTGAATCTCAAGAAGTGAAATTGTGAGAATTGCATAAATATTTTCCATCCTAGTAAAGGGAAATCGTTAGAAAGCATGGCTTAGTGTAAGGGTTACACGTGAAATTGAGAAATCTATGAGATAATGGATAATTATGGTTAACAATTTCAAATTTTTTCTTTTCATATGGGGCGAAACATCATATTAAGAACACCAATTTTTTCTTTGTCTGAACCATGCTATATTCTTCTTGTATTGCATTATAGTACTATATTTTTCATGTATATTCTATATCAATATGATTTTCCCAACATCTTGTTCAATCTATGATACATAAGTCATATTGCAAAAAGATTACTCAAGAACGTTCTTGTGGCTTGTGTTTTGCATAGGAGATTGGAATGAATGACATAGGTCAACGATTTTTCAAACCAAGCTTCATGGAAGCTTATATTCAGGCCACTTTAAGTCCTAGACATGAAGCCTCTAATAGTCCTAAGACCTTTGTAAGTATGGAAAACTTGCAGAACCAATGAATCTCCTTCAAACAATGTTGAACAAGGGCCTAAACCCAGATGAAATCGCCAATGATACACTAATACACTACCTTTTCAATGAAGGTAAGTTTGAGGAAGCTACACATTTTCTGATGCTAGTGCTAGAAAAGGTCACACCATTGAGCCCATTACCTTCAAATCCCTAATAAATTATTTCGGCAAAAAGAGCAATTTGGAGGAGTTAGTTAAGCTTAATAAAAAACTCTAGGAGTTAGTACATACTCAATTCTGTTTTTTATAGTACAATTTTGGGTTGTCTCTACAACGATGACAAGCCTAAAAATAACACAATCCTTATAAGATGTTTATTAGACAAGTGATACAATCCCAATATAATTCACTTTAATAGTTTTGTGCATTATCCAAGCATTCAATTTTTTTTTTGATGATGCAATGATTATATTGAAGGGGATGCTGGAGAAGGGTCACATGGTTGATATTACAACCATCAATAATTTGCTTCTGGGTCTTTGTGAGTAGAAAAAAGTAGGCTACAAAGCTCTTGTACAAAGGCCATGCCTTGAACAAAGTTACCTACCATACCCTCATGGGTTTTCTTTGTGATGAAGTTAAATGTCATGTAGTTGTGGAGTTATTGCTTTCTTTTTGGTCGAAAGGCCATGTTTGGAATGCTATTACATGTAATGTATTGATCGATAAACACTGTAGGAAGTGTAATTCAGAAGAGGCCAGGAATATTTTGGCATGAAATGTTGGGGGTATAAAGCATCAAATTTGTAAGAGACTCTTGAGCTTGTGGAGATAAGAAAAATATGACTCGAGAAAAAACTTTTGAAAGGAAACAACCCATTTATTATATCATTACATTCTAACATCATCATCATGAATGTGCTAGAAGAATGAGGCATACTTAGAAAAATTGGAGCCATGGTTCATGCTACTTTTGGACTTGTTGATGTTTCAAGAGCAAGCATTGTGACTTATTTTGGATTTGAGTAGTATTGCTATCATATTGCTGCCCCATTGGGGTTATAGATATTGTGTTTATGTGTTATCGTTTATCTATAATTTCTATTGAAAGGTATTACTGTTAAGGAATGACCAATGGTTAAATAACTTCATCAAGTGTACAAGCTCTCCATAGATATAGCCATGATAAAAACAAACAACCTAGACAAATTGAGAGACCTAAAAGGAGTTAGATCATTTAAGAGTGGCCAAAAATAAAACAGGAAATATGGAAGGCGTAATGAATAAAGCAAAAATTCCTTGATGGCCACATGATGTCTTCCGACATTGATTTTCTACTACATGACAAAAATTTACAAATTAAACTATAAACTTCATTTAAAGCTAGGCCATGTTTAAGGGACATCCATACAAATATGAACAAATGAAATCATTGTAAAAAATACACCGTAGAATAGAATCGTCATAATAACGATCGTAATTTTCATGGAAGTTTAGACAACATCATATTCATCGGTTACTTATTCCACATATCTTAAAATTCATCATGTTCCAGTTGATGAGGAAGTTCTTGCATCTCTCTCTCTCTTTTTCTTTGAATAAATTTTATTTGCATATTTCCAAGTCTTTTCCCTTGACTCCACATGAATGTGAATTACAAAAAGCATAGTACCGATAATTTTCATGGAAGCTGAGAAACCATCATACTCGCACATTCTATATATATGAAAATTCATTATGTTCCAAATGTTTAAAAAGTTCATGCACATTTCTCCTTTGCTTAGTCTTAATTTTCTTTTCATATTTTCCAGCCTTTTTCCTTTTCTCCAATGCATGAACCTGAATAAGAAAAAAAAAATGTTTGTTAGGCGAGAAATTTTACCTAGTGCCACCCAAAACCAAATCCATATATAATTCTCAATGAATGAACACAATAGTAGGTCAATGGGACTCACAAGTACCACATGTGTGAGTACATAGTGGGGCCGTGAAAGTAAATGCTAAACCTAATCTATAAAAAGAGAAAATCCCAAAAGCTAGATAATACTACTAAAAAACAATGCAGATACAAAGAAAAACCCTTGTCGAACATAAAATCTTCTTGAGAAACAAAAATTCATACATTACAAATACACACATCAACATATTTCAGTTGCACACTACTTATGGGCATGGCTCCATCATTATTGTATTTTCCAGCAAAATATATGAAAATATCAAAAAGAGGATATGAAAGCATAATCCAACCCAATGGATTTAATATGGTGCCATTTTAAGTACACCCAACCCAAATGTTACGAGGAAAATCTCTCTATGGTCAGGGGCAAACCAAAACAGACAGAATGACACCCAAAAATCAACTCTAATCCCAAGTATGCTATATAAATGAAAATGCTAACAAGAGAAGGTTGGAAGCCCACCTCATTCAGACGTTTGAAGAAGACCACTATTGAGCACGCGACCCAAGGCTTTACACCTGTAACTTGTCCTCAATAACCAAGATACACAAGCATGTGAAAATTATATAGAATGTTAGCATATAAATTAGCATAATCCATTAACATACACAACAAATATGCCCATGGAAATTAATTCAAATATTTGCAATATATAAATTGGACGAGAAATGAGTATTTCTATTAATGTAATCAACATAAGTACATAGGTGACAAACTTATGTAACGACACATATCGGAACCGAGAAACTAAGTCTCTCTAGCTAGGCCTTCACCACTTCAATCCTCCACAAAGGCAAGCTCACAAGTAGTAGGAGTCAATGAGGTTCTCCATCTCAAGATAAGAAGAACTTGGGGGTTGAACATAAGGAGTTCAGACTTTCAAGGACAAAGGGAGGCAGGCTCAATATGAGGTGAAATTTCTCTGGAATGTCTTTGCTCTCAATGTGATGAATTCTCTCAAGGATTTATATGGATCAATTTATAGCCTCCAAATGGAATTGAAGGGTTGAGTCCGAGTGTTTCCAGTATATGGAAGGTCAAGGATCATGGATCTCATGACATGGCATGGAAAGCCGACATATTTTTTAATTTTTGAGAACAAAACCCGTTGTGTGTGGGCTATAATGGGGCAACCTGCCTATACCCAAGTTGTTTAACTGTGGGTCACGTATATGGACAAAAATATGTATTTTTGGCTCTGAAGCGAGCAAAAAGGGGAAATTAAGTCTGCAGAGGGAAATGGAAGGCCATCAAAGCAACATGCATGGAGTAAGGAAAAATTTTCTATAACAGATGCCCCCTAATGTGTGAGGCTAGAGGAGTATCTGCGATGGCTGAAATACATTATAATTCCCAGAAGTGGAGTAATGAAGACTCAACTGAAAGTACTAGTTATTCATGAGAAGATTACAATTCATATTGACTATGTACACATGGTTGCCAATCTGAATTACACTGTAGATCCATGTGGATGTATATCAAATAGTTGTTCATGGCCATGAATAGGAAATACAAAGTGGATATATGCCATAGGTTGTCTATTGTGGGTGGGAAATCCCTCCTACGGACTAACATTAAGGGTTTTATCATGCATGCAGAAATGACCTAAAGTCTCCTACTTCTTACCAACATCCCAATCATAAACCCCATTATTCATATGCAAATACAAGGTTAAAAAGATCAAGTTACCGTACCTTAGTTTTCGTGTTTGATGTCTATCCCTTTAACGTTTGGTCACTCCTTGACTGCAATTCTCCTCCCAAAGCTGACCTATATTCATAAAATACAAACAAAGAAATCCACATGCATATGATGTGTAAACTAATGGGTTAGAGATTCTATCAAAATATAATCAAATTTAAATATTGACAATCTCATATGGCGGGACGGGAAAAGTACTTCTTTTATTAATATCAAAAGAGTAACCTTACAATAGTGAGATCAAACACTGCTCCTCGAATATGGTCCTGGGCTCCTCTTTAACTGTGCTCCAACTTCTTCTATATATTCTTCTCTTCACATAATAGTTGCAAAAGGTTGGGGCAAGGGAAATGCTAAATCGGGTATAGTTTCTTTGCTATGATTTTCCTCCTTCCAAATGGGACCCCTACCCCTTCTTTTATAGGCTAGAAAGGGCTAGGTATTTGGTCGAGTGACCGGCTATGGGCGGTCAAATGGTTTAGTTAACTTACCCAAAACTGTGTGTTCCATCTGCAACTTTCCATTTTTTGTGCTTTTTAGGTATACGCGGGCTGTAGTGGGTCAACTCGCGTACACACGCCTGCAGTAGTAGAGCAGGGTGCGTATGCCTTCAAAAAGGGTGTTTTTTAAGAAGCTGTTCAGTAGTGGATTGGAAAAGAAGGTAAATGAGGTGGCGTGATGCTAGGTAAGCATGTCTGGTGCAATTTAGGGTTATAACAGATGCCCCCTAATGTGTGAGGTCATAAGAGCATCTGATGGCCATAATACATTATCAATCTTCACCTACATACCAAACAAGTGAGCCTAGGGACCAGAATTTGGGAGGTGCCATCTACAAAATAACAATTGTCTCACCGAGGTGGGCATATCCATGCTCAGAATGAAATAAAATCATGGCTACCAATCAAATACACTGTAGATCCATGTCATATAACTATATAAAGTGTAGCCGCGAGCAATACACAACGGATCTACATCTCGAAATCAAAAAGATATACATGTATAGTATCCATCTTCAAGAAGCAAATAAGGTCTGATGGCTAGAGATGAGGCCTTCAGAGCTCGAGCAACAACTTCGAAATCTTCATAACTCGGGTAGGAGTGTAATATGAGTGTACAACTTCACTACCCAGAGGTATTCGACGACTTGTCAGGAACAAACTAGAGGATTTTGATGATCAGGTTAAGGGCTTCATGGATTTTGAACAAAGACTTGATTGGGCTTTCGGGATGACTGGGCATGAGGGTAAGAGACAATTTGCAGAGGGGGTCGACTCAAGCTTGGTAATAACTTCCCTTGGACAATAACATGACAAAAGATGAGACTCAGGAAACATGATATTTTGACATAAGTTCACGATGCAGGAGGCACCGCAAACTCTCCATATATTTGGAAGAACAACCAAATGGAGGAGGACACAACTCTATGTAGCGAGAAAGGATGTTAATATCATGTTAAATCCTAGGGCTTGACGAACAAACGAAAGGATGTGCTTTGTCTAAAGGTGACTCATTGTGTTGCCAATAATTTTTTTTTTTCCCTTCCTCTTTTTGGGGTATATTTGATTTTTTTGTCTTTTTCAATAATTTTGGAAAGATTGAAAAATAATAAAAGAATGCTACGTTACAAAGGAGGATTGAGTGTCGCAGACATACTAGTTCCAAGCACACAGAACACATGGATGCTCAGGGAAAAGGGAAATATGTAGGAAAAGGACACTCGGGAAAAATCCTCCATGGGCCAAAGGTGTCAAGACGTAAAGGCAAAGTGCTATAGGGCTTGCATATAAGGCATGATTCAGATGGTTCAGTTGAGAGAAACATGGAGTCGACATTAGGCCAAAGACGTAGGTATGCAAACATGATTTAATAAGACACACAATGGTAATGTCCTTCGATGTAATTTTAACGAGCCCAGAGAAGGTAAGCTTGACGATTTTTCATATTTAGAGAGTCTGAAAAAGCGTAAAAGGAGAATCCACTGGGGTACCTTTTTCGAAGATAGTCTAGTCAGCTTGAAAAATGGGTAAACTAGCACCAACCAGACGTCTATTCAAAACCATTTTAACGAGTGTGATAAAGACAAGATCACTCGACGATTTTTCCATTTTTAAGGAGTCTGAAAAAAGCTTAACTATGGACTCCGTCAGGAATGTTCTTCTAGACCAATTTAATGAGTGTGAAAGAATAAGGTCACTCGACGATATTTTCAATTTTAGGGAGTCTGAAAAGAGCTTAACTATGGACTCCATGGGGGTTCCTTTTTCGTAAATTTAGTCACTCAGGCCCGAAAAAGGGTTAAAATCATACCTGAGAATACTCTTCTAGGGAACCAAAACTCATAGAGTAGGCCTTTGTTCGTACAGTTGACCATCCGAATCGAAAAAGGGGTAAACTACCGCCAGATAGATGTGACTTCAAATTTCAGTTTAGCGAGCGTGAAGGTCAACAAGATCGCTCAACAATCTTTTCATTTTTAGAGGGTCTGAAAAGGGATTAAAAGAAGACCCGTTATGTTCTGGGAGTCCCGAGGGTGAGGTCAAGAGTGATAATGCATCATGCAAATGAGTCTCAAACTCGTAATCAAGATAAAATAGTAAGCACTCCCAAGCCTATAGTCATTAGTGATGGCATGGACACCAAAATGAAACCAGGATCTACCTAGGGCATCCATGTTAAGGTAGGCTCTACCACTAAAATATGACACTTATAAAGCAACAATGATGGTTCCGTGTCGCAAATCGGTGGGATCGATCCTATGGCATAGTGATAAAGACAACGAGATGAAGAAAGTAGAGGTGGAATCCTAACTTAAATGTAACAAGTTGGAAAAATGACTTTTTACCGAAGGACCCTTTAAAAAAAGACCCAAATCTCCAAAAAGTTTCCCAATACCCAAAGTAACACTTATCGTAACAATCCATAGAAAACTCCTGAACCATACTAAATGATATTCAATTTAGAAAAAAAGACACAAGGGTCCAAAAATTGACAAAAAGTGGCCAAAAAGTCTATAAATAGAAGCTGGCAACTCATTATCACTATTGCAAATTGAGAAATTGTCTGAAAGCCAAAGATACCCCTTTATGAAAATAATTGATTCCGGGAGCTTCAGTGGATGAAACAAACTTCCGCTTGGACCAAGTAAGTACATACTAACCCCCCTTGCATTTCAATACTTCATTTAAGCATTTTTTTTTTTTGAGGGGGCCTTGACCTTTAAAAAGGTCGGCCCTATGTACACACAGGCAGTCTTATGACAACCCACGTCTACACGTGTGCAGAGGAAAGACTGCACGCGTGCACACGCAACTGTGTGCACTGTTGTAACAAATATTGAAATTTTGGCTTTAGGTAACTTAGGAGAGAAAAAATTTATAGTGTTTAACTACCGAAAGTGTAGATGTGAGAAAACGACCAATCGTCTGTCACACGCATCACTGAATGTTCTCTACCTGTCATATTCAGTCAAATAACGCCGAAATCAGCTCCAAATTCCACAACAGTACAATAGTGACAAGCCAACTCACGAAAAATCCAAAGACAGGGTTCATGTGAAAATCAAAGAAATGTACCATCTGTTCGTGCGTTGAGTCACAAGAAAAATGAATGGAAGCATTGGCAGTTGAATGACCACATACACCGAGCATTAAGCCACATGGAGAAAAAGATCACGAGTCTGGGGTTTTTGGCCATTGGGGATTTGGCCAACATAGATATTTTAATAACTACAACCCTGATCCCCGAATTCACTAAAGTATTAAAGGATAAGCCGGGCTAATTAAAGAATAAGAAAGATTAATGTTGACAAGTCTCATCGTGATTTCGCGACTTGAGCTGCCTTCGTGCTTTAAGTTTCAAGTTTGTGATTTCCAAAACCCCGAAATCCTATGTTTTAATCGTTCTTAATCACAAAGCTAAAAGTGTTTTAACTATTAATCAATCCCATTGCAATTTCGCGATTCGAGATTTCTCACGTCAAGTATTATCGAAGTCCCGACACTTAAATCCACGAAAGGTTAAATATTAATTGCTAATCGTGATTAATTAAGAGATTAAGACAAATGATTATCGCCTAATTAATCCCATTGTGATTTCAAAATTTGGGATTCCTTGCATGTCATAACTCTTGAAGACATGATACCCAAAACCCCGAAACCCGAAAACCTGAAATCAAGACTCCAATCATATGCACAAAATGACCTTGGGAAAAAAAACCATTTTTCTCAGCCTTGGGGAGGCCATTTTCCACGTTCGAATAGTCAATAGACATCTAAAGATCCTGATATTTCCAGTGGTGTCTTCAAAATTTCATTTGGAGCTTGTGAAGGCAGTCAAAAGTCCCCCGCAAGATGAGGTTCGTTTTCAGAAATGTGGCGTTTTTTACTGTGCTGAGTCATCATTTTCAAATGATGATTCTGAGCGATTGGAGGATAATTTTGAGAAACGGTCAGAGGTTTTTGTGCCTCACACATTGAATATCAAAAGACTCTCTCAGTTTTCCTACAAGTGTCACATATTTGGAGAATTGAATCCATCTCCGAGCCCTAATTTTCGGATCTCATATTTTCCTGTTTTGACACATGTTTGTAAAATGAAGATATGAGGCAAATGAAAATGGATCTCAGGGAACTGAGAGAGGTTTTTGCTCAGAACAGACAGAGGCACAAAAGAATATTTCATTTTATGCACATATGTCACTATTCAAGAGATACAAAACCATAACCACAACCTCATTTCTTACCAGTTTGGCCCATCTTCTATGGTCGTTAGTTTCAAGAATTGATTGTAACTGATTATTTTGGGAGGATTTTCGACCTCAAGACCTATATGAGTCATCTTTGTAAAATTGAATGGTGGAGGGGGAAATACACATAGGAGTAGTACTCCTAGGCTGTAGCTTTCATTTTCATTTTAATATAAGATTGCAGAAGCATGTTTTATCCATATCAGAGATTCTTGTGATGTTGCTTGCAGAGTTTGTCCATTTTCTTAGTTTCAATATCACTCCATCTATATTTTCTTCTCGATTTGTAACTGTTTTGTAATATAATTCATCCTATGTTAGATGCTCTATTGCAGAATGGTTATAGGTTTTTTCTTGCAGAGATCAAGGTTCATAATTCGTCCTTTGCTAGATGCTCTGTCCCAACCATCTCTTTCCACTGATTTGTGCTTGGAATCCACTCACCGCTAAGTGCTCCTTGTGTATGGATATGTTTTCTCTTTATTCTGCTGCCATACTTTTATAAATCCTTCTCTTTGTAATCAGATTCTATCTCACCTCTACTCCATGGATTTCCATTGCCGAAACACTCTTTCTATTTGCTTGATCATTTGACTCCATGCCCAATGGACTACCTCTCGGTCCAACCCATCAACCCTAAAAACCTCAAAACTTTCTGTTACCCACAAATCTGCCTGTTGTTAAGCTTATTGGATATCCTATCATGAAATATATTCGAGAGATCCCTCTCGGGTTGGAAGGGGCACATTCTAATCAAAAGTGGTTCGTGGTTATCTCAAAATTTACCCGCACGTAACTCAAATCAAGTTCTGAGTGATAACTTATTTTTTCATTTAAAATGTGCTAAGGCTTGGCTCTATTACAACCTAGAACCAACTCTTGCGACAACATTTTCTGGCGCCGTTGCCGGGGATGGAGGAACGAAGCTGTCATTCCTGGGATACGACAAAAAGTTTAGATCTATTCCTAGATGGTGAACAAGGGATAGACATTCAATTGGCTGTGATCATTCACCTGGCGACTCCTTAGTTCAAAGACTCTACATGATTCACTGGCGACTCCACTGGTCCCAAAATGTCAAATTCATTCGCTTCTTGGATTGCTCCAAGGTTTTCTCCTCTGGATTTTACAAATGTTTATGGTTTTCCAAACACTGTTCCAGACATTAAAGTTTGGGAAGATGTCCTTCCTAAATTTGGAGAATATGTGGACGACAATCCTGCTCAACACTTGTTTGAATTCCACAAGCTCATGGATGAATTAAATATACATCATGAAGATGTCCTCATGAAACTGTTTATGTTTTTGTTGGAAAGAGATGCTAGACTCTGGTATAAATCTTTACCTCATTCCATTATTCCTTCATTGAAAGATTTTCACATACTTTTTCATCAGCATTGTAAAAGAATCTATTCAGCTGAAATACTTTTTGAAGATTGCTGTAACATAAAATTCATAAGACAAACAGATCAAACACATCTTCTTGAAGAGGAGGAAGGAATATCAGAAATTTCTCAAGTCGATGAAGATAATCAATATGAAGAAGAGTTGGTTGATAAAGAAGTAGGATATGATGGCTCTTGTGATCACATTCAAGAGCAAGATATTCAACATCATGGTCAACCTGCAGAAGAGAAAGAAAACAATAGTTGCTTGATCCAAAAATTACACAGACCACCTCCTCCTTTAACAGAAGAAGAGATAGATCTGCTCCTGAACAGTCACGTTGTAACTCCTGCTTATACAGATATGTTGCATCCACATAGTTTTGAATATCTTGTAGACTCTATTTTGTTTCATGAAAAAGAGGTGGTTGTCGTGTTTAACAATCCTGAAGAATTTTTGGTGTTCGAGAATGATTTAGATTTTGATGTAAAGGATACTGATGATGAGGAAGACAGTGATATTTTTTGAAATCTGTTTCAAGATCAGATTGCTGATTTTTCAATGCAGAAACCTTCAGGATTTTATTCTAATTTTCCAGTATTTGATAAATATAGTGATGATGAAGAGGATTTTAAAGATTTGTTGTCTTATGAAATTTCATCAAATCGTATTTATCAACTAAGAGATGATCAGAAAAGTAAGAATGCTATGGTTGAAAATAGATATGAATTTGTTGTTCAAGAGTCCAATGAAGATTCTTTTAACTTTGATACATCCTCTAAAGATATCATTGTTGGAGAGGGTGATCAGAAAATTTTCCATGATGCATATTTTTAGACTCAGTTTTCATTTGATCATTATCAATACAGTAATGTAGGAAATGAGGAACATATCTCTTCTTCTCTCTTAAAAATTGCCAGTTGTAATAGGCCAACATATCATAGTGATGAATTCAGATTACAGGGATATGACGAAGGAGAGAAGACAGGTTCAGATCAACAATTGATCATGCATGTTTCCCCAACAAATATTGAGCAGTCCACATTTAACATTCAGATCAGTAAAGGCATCCAACAACAACATTTCAGTCAGTTGGAACAACAACAAAATGAGGTATTTCTATGTGACTTTTACGATCCAGTAGCAATTTATATGGAGTCAATATGGGGCACTGAATTTTTTATTTTTCGACTTCTTGAAGTCTGAATTTCAAAACTGTAAGTACCTGCTCCCAGGGCATGTTTTAAAATTTGCAGCCGCTCCTGTCATTTTTTTTCTCAAAGATGGAAGTATAATTAAGTTTGTTAGTCGGATACTTGCTTGGTTGATTTGGAAGTTTTCCTATACTTGAACAAAGCAGTGACATCAGTTAGAGTAGGTGATGTATATAAATAAGCTTGACTTTGAGCACTAGAGTACAACAATGGTTTTCAATATGTTTTCGGTTTAGTTTGGAATCTAGTATGGTTTTGGTTTTAAAGCATTACGACTCCATAGCCCAATGAATGCATAAGCGGTTTTTTGTTTCAGAAAGGTGCAAGTAAAGTGACAGAGTTCAAAGTTTGATAAGGATGATTTCAGGTCACCCAATGGATGAAGGCACGTGGTCTACTATTCTTGGCACTTTCTAGGAAAGCACCATCCCTAGATGGAGCCTCTATTGTAACAAATATTGAAATTTTGGCTTTCGGTAACTTAGGAGAGAATTTTTTTATAGTGTTTAACTACCGAAAGTGTAGATGTGAGAAAACGACCATTCGTCTGTCACGCGCATCATTGAATGTTCTCTACCTATCATCTTCAGTCAAATGATGCCGAAATCAGCTCCAAATTCCACAACAGTACAACAACCACAAGCCAACTCACGAAAAATCCAAAGACATGGTTCATGTGAAAATCAAAGAAATGTACCATCTGTTTGAGCGTTGAGTCACAAGGAAAATGAATGGAAGCATTGGCAGTTGAACGACCACATACACCGAGCATTAAGCCACATGGAGAAAAAGCTCACGAGTCTGGGGTTTTTGGTCATCGGGGATTTGGTCGATGTAGATATTTTAATAACTACAATCTTGATCCCCGAATTCACTAAAGTATTAAAGGATAAGCCGGGCTAATTAAAGAAAAAGAAAGATTAATGTTGACAAGTCTCATCATGATTTCATGACTTGAGCTGCCTTCGTGCTTTAAGTTTCAAGTTTGCGATTTTTGAAACCCTGAAATCCCATGTTTTAATCGTGCTTAATCACAAAACTAAAAGTGTTTTAACTGTTAATGAATCCCATCGCAATTTCGCGATTCAGGATTTCTCACGTCAAGTATTATTGAAGTCCCGACACTTAAATCCACGAAAGGTTAAAGATTAATTGCTAATCGTGATTAATTAAGAGATTAAGACAAATGATTATTACCAAATTAATCCCATCACGATTTCGCAATTCAGGATTCCTTGCATGTCATAACTCTTGAAGACATGATACCCAAAACCCTGAAACCCGAAAACCCGAAATCGAGACTCCAGTCATATGCACAAAACGACCTTGGGAAAAAAACCCATTTTTCTCAGCCTTGGGGAGGCCATTTTCCGCGTTCGAATAGTCGATAGACATCTATAGATCCTAATATTTCCATTTGTATATTCATAATTTCATTTGGATCTTGGGAAGGCAGTCAAAAGTTCCCCGCAAGATGAGGTTCGTTTTCAGAAATGTGGCGTTTTTTACTGTGCCGAGTCATCATTTTTAAATGATGAATCTGAGCGACTGGAGGATCATTTTGAGAAACGGTCGGAGGTTTTTGTGCCTAACAAATAGAATATAAAAAGACTCTCTCATTTTTCCTACAGGTGTTACAGATTGGGATAATCGAATCCATCTCCGAGCCCTAATTTTCGGATCTCATATTTTCCTGTTTTGACACATGTTTGTAAAATGCAGATATGAGGCAAATGAAAATGGATCTCAGGGAATTGAGAGAGGTTTTTTCTCAAAAAAAACAGAGGCACAAAAGCCTCTTTCAGTTTATGCACATCTATCATGATTCGAGAGATATAGAACCATAACCGCAACCTCATTTCTCCGTAGTTTGGCCCATCTTCTATGGCCGTTAGTTTCAAGAATTGATTGTAACTGATTGTTTTGGGAGGATTTTTGACCTCAAGACCTATATGAGGCATCTTTGTAACATTGAATGGTGGAGGGGGAAAGACACACAGGAGTAGTACTCTTGGGCTGTAGCTTTCATTTTCAATTTAATATAAGATTGCATAAGCATGTTTTATCCATATCAAAGATTCTTGTGATGTTGCTTGCAGAGTTTGTCCATTTTCTTAGTTTCAATATCACTCCATCTATATTTTCTTCTCGATTTGTAACTGTTTTGTAATATAATTCATCCTTGGTTAGATTCTCTGTTGTAGAATGGTTATAGGTTTTTTATTGCAGAGATCAAGGTTCATAATTCATCCTTTGCTAGATGGTCTGTCCCAACCATCTCTTTCCACTGATTTGTGCTTGGAATTCACTCACCGCTAAGTGCTCCTTGTGTATTGATATGTTTTCTCTTTATTATACTGCCATACTTTTATAAATCATTCTCTTTGTAATCAGCTTCTATCTCGCCTCTGCTCCATGTATTTCCATTGCTGAAACACTCTTGCTATTTGCTTGATCATTTGACTCCATGCCCAATGGACTACCTCCCGGTCCAACCCATCAACCCTAAAAACCTCAAAACTTTCTGTTACCCATAGATCTGATCGTTGTTAAGCTTATTGGATATCCTATCATGACATATATTCGAGAGATACCTCTCGGGTTGGAAGGGAAAGCTTCTAATCAAAAGTGGTTCGTGGTTATCTCGAAATTTACTTGCACATAACCCAAATCAAGTTCTGAGTGATAACTTATTTTTTCATTTAAAATGTGCTAAGGCTTGGCTCTATTACAGCCTAGAACCAACTCTTGCGACAACATGCACTATAGCCCGCGTGTACCCTCTAAGATAAGGAAAATTTAAAGAATGCAAGGGCTAATCCCCCTGGACTTGTCAATTGCAGGATGTATGTTCACTGGAGGGAGAGAGAGCATGAGGATATTGATTTTTTGGTCGGTGAGGACCCTGCTGCTACTGCTGCATTGGCGCAATGTGGTTTGTTAAAGTTATTCCAGTGTCCTTTCACGTGGGCACAACTTAGGTTGCTGAATGCCTTAGTTGATTATTGACATCCTGACATAGAGGCCTTTATGCTTGGGGGACAATCGTTGACTCCAACAACTAAGGATATTTACTTTCTGAATGGCCTCTCAAGGAGAGGGGAAATAGTCAATTTTCGCACTTTTCCCTCACGGCCACACAACATAGCGGAGTTGATTGGACTCCATTGTGAAGCTGGTACAGACAAGATGGGCACTCAGGTGCCAATAAACAACATCTCAGACCTATCACTAAACGTAATAGGTTTTCTTATTGGGCGGATTACAGGATCCACAACTTTTCATCAGGCTTCCCGGGTGCACATGAATTGTGCAGTTCAGTGCTTAAATGCACAAGTTTTTGACTAGAGTACCACTTTACTAGAATGCATGAAGAGGCAACTTACAGAGTGTTGCATGCGGAGGCAAAGGAACTTTGGGTTTGGGACTATTCTTTGTGCTTTATTCTTCGAGAGAGTACCAAGTCTTAGCCCGAGGGAGACAGTACGAGGGCATATAGCCTCTTCTCTTGCAATCAACAAATGGGTGGTGTTGTTGTCGTGACATGGGGGAGGGAGGACTATTGAGGCCTTCGATGAAAATTTTTTCGACTGGTGGTCTCAACAAATTCCAATGATAGAGGACTATCCTTATGCCATAATTGACTTTTCCAGGGACCGTGACATGGGTGTACCTCCCAGAGTGGTACGAGGAGAGTTAGGTATGCTTTTTTTTTTTCTTTTTTTTTCAAGTTTATTTAATTTTTATGTTTATATATATATTATTTTTTGTATATACCAGAGTATCTGACAATTATGTGTTTGTTATGTGCAGATGTGGGGCCAATGCATCTAGCGGACTTCACGAGGAACATGCGACGACCTCGACCAGAGGCAGGACCAACTGCAGCTGGCAGACTGGTAGCAGTAAGGGGACCTCCAGCCGGAGAGGATGAGAGAGTATAGAGACCGGTAGAGCGGAACTTTACCTTTCTCACTCGTACAGTCCCCATGGCAGAGATCGAGGATCTGCCGCCATCTATGCAGCCTCATGTAGAGGGGGCACCACGGACGTGGGTCCGGCTTTTTCGGAGTTTGGAAAATGCCGTTGATCATTATAACAGGGACAATAGGCCCCTTCCTTAGTTAGGTTGGACTACTTATGTGCCGAGGGAACTATTTGTATATTTTTGAGGTTATAAGCCCCGTGACTCTTTACTGGACATATTTTTGAGGCGCTTGCGTCCACCCATGTACTCTGATATTTTTGATATTATATATGTATTTTTATGTCTTATGGATTACATTTACTTTACAAATGTATTTACATGTGCACGTGTGTGTCTTTCTTACATGTGTGCAAGATGCCAATCTAATATTTGATAAGCTAGAGTATCTATAACTTGATTTAATCTCATAGGAACATGAAAATATGTAATATAATCAAATCTTCATTCTAAGAGACGTACACTAAGGAACTGTCGGTGTAAAGTAGGATCATGAACACAATAGACTCCATTTAACTGAGACACAACCAACTGAGCATCTAAATAGACCCAGAGGTGGGAGATACCAAGTGACAAAGAGTCACGAAGCAACTCAATAATTGCACTGTATTCGATGAAATTGTTTGTGGTGTCGCCTAAACATATACCTCCTGAAGATAGCAATTGGCCCTGAGGTGTGAAAATCACCCAAGCTGTAGAGGCAAGCCTCTGAGTGTGCCGGCTAGCGCTGTCTGCGAATCCAACAAACACCTCTGATTCACTTGACATCTTCCACAGTGAAAAAGATAACATAAAAAATGACACGTCCATAAAACTAAAAAACCAAAAAGTAATAGTACAAAGACTATACATATGTTACAAAAAGTCACCCAAGGCAACCCACCTATGAGTAATACTTCTTGAGGTAGATCTCATTTCTAGGCTCCGCCAAAACATTTCCCTCAAAGTCCACCAGAGAATAAGCACCCTTCTGTAGTACTTCTTTCACGATGAAAGGTTTGAACCACATGAGTTTGAACTTGCTTGCCCCCAGTGGGTCCTTATCTTGGTCATAGACCAGGACAAGGTTGCCTTCGGAGAAAATCCAAGGACGAACGGATCGATCATACTGACACTTGAATTTTTGTTTGTGAGCCTCATTAGACAAGGCTGCATCACGACGATGTTCATTGAGTTGTTCGAGGTATAGTAACCATTCTTCAAGTGGTGAAGTATCTGGCAATAAATATACTGCCAATTTTAATGATGGGATCTGGAATTCTATAGGAAAGACTGCTTCCAACTCGTAAACGAGTTGAAAAGGTGAGAAACCGGTTGCAGTCTTAACAAACGTTCGGTAAGCCCATAATTCATAATATAACATCAAATGCCAATTTGACTTGGATGAATTGATCGTTCGCTGTAGAATGGTTTTAAGAGATTTATTTACATCTTCCACCTGACCATTCACTTGGGGGTAATAAGGTGATGAATGTTCCCGCCTCAACCCAAGCTTTGACGTTAATTCAGTCATCATTTTGTTCTGAAAGTGACTGCCATGGTTAGTGACAATCTCTCTCGGGACGCCGAACCTTGCTATTATCTGGTTGAACAAAAAGAGAGCTATTGTTTCCCCGTCATCTTTGAATGTTGGCATAGCTTCGACCCACTTGGTGTAGTAGTCTACTGCTACAATGATATAGTGATTCCCCCTTGCTGAAGGGGTGTTGCATGTAGTGTAATCAATCCCCCATTTAGTGAAGGGACCAATGATAATAACGAGAAACATGGGAGCGGGTGTTCCCTCATCTTCCGAGAGAAGATCTGACACAGGTGGCACTTCTTGACCGATTCAACACAATATTTGATTAATGTTGGCCAGAAGTCACCGGCTTGTAGAATCTTTTGGGCTGTTGCTAACCTAGACAAATGACTACCACATGCTCCAGTGTGGCAATCGTTAAGCACAATTTCCACTTTTTAGTTAGTGAGACATCAACAAAGGATGCAGTCTACACCTCGATGATACAACGTGTCCTCGAGTATGAGATAGTTCTTAGCCTGATGGCATATACGATGACGCTCATCACAAGAAGCAGAGGCAGGACACTTCAAAGTTTGGAGATAGACAAGGACATCTCCATACCAGGGGTCAGAAGATGCGATAAAAAACATGTCTCCTTTGATAGCCGACTCGTCGGGTATAACATCACCTGATTCGATTGGAAGTTTCGATATGGGTTCCGCGAAGACCATCAACTTTTTGGATTTCACTGAAATGAATTCCAAGTCGAATTCCTGGAGGATAACTATCCATCTACTGATCTTTCCACCGATGACTCATCATGTCAATATGTATTGAAATGGGTTCACGACGGCAATGTCAGTGGTCTTGCGAAACAAAATGTAATGACGAAACCGTTGAACAACATGGACTGCTGCCAACGAAAGTTTTTCAATATGGGAATAATTGATTTTCGGTCCAACTAGGCCTCAACTCAGGTAATAAATCACGTATTTCGAGAGAAATTCATCCTCCTGAACTAATACCATACCAATGGTCGACTCTGCAGCGACCAAGTACAATAAGAAATATTTATTATAATTGGGTGGCCGAAGTAGAGGGGTTGATATGAGGGCACTTTTCAACGCTGTGAAAGAGCGTTGAGCAGCTTCATCCCAATGAAAAGGAACGTCCTTTTTCAATAAACGCATAAAACCCTTTGTGGTCTCGGCATAGTTTGCGATGAAACACCGTAAGAAATTCGCTTTTCCCTGCAGACTTTGAAGTTGAGGTATGGTGCACGGGGGAGGCAGTTGAACTATTCCCTCAACCTTTAGAGGATCGATGAGGATCCCTATTGTCGAAATGATGAAACCTAACAGACGACCTGATGTGATGCAAAAACTACACTTGTTTGAATTCAAGCAGATTCGGTAGTAGCGACACCGTTCAAGGATAAGTCGGAGGTGTTCCAGATGATCAACTCTCTTGCGAGATCGTGACGCTAAATCATCGAGATAAGCCTCGACTATGTGTTTGATGTTGTGGAAATAAAAATACATGGCCCGCTGAAACGTAGCTCCAATATTTTTTAGACCAAAAGGCATCTTATGATAAGCAAATGTACGCCATGGACATATGAAAGCGGTTTTGTGTTGGTCTTTGGGTTTGATTTGTATCTGATTATATCCTGAAAAACCATCCATGAACGAAAAGGCTTCACATCCAGTGCATTCATTGACTATCTGGTCAATAAACGACATGGGGAAATTGTCTTTTGGGCAGGCCTTATTCAGATCACGAAAGTCCGTACATACGCAAATCATGCCCTATTTTTTATTGACCTGCATGAGATTTGACACCCATTGAGTCAACTGGACGGGGTAGATGAAACCAGATTTAAGTAATTTCTCTACTTCAGCCTTGATAGCTGCTGCTTTCCTAGGATTGATCGAACAAATCTTTTGCTGGACCGACTTGACATCAGGATAAGTCACGATTTCATGTTCGACAATTCTTGGGTCTATGCTTGGCATTTCCTCGTAAGACCAGGAAAACATGTCGCATAATTATTTAAATAAATTTGTGTAGATTTGAAGCAATCCGCTCTGACGAAGATATTCTCCACGATGCCAGGGGTTCTGGAGATGTCAATAGGTATCGTTTCGGCTATTGTTGCCATATTTCCTTCAGTGTAAACCACGTGCATTGCCAAAGGATTGATAGGACAATCTTTATCTCCATTCATGGTCAGAGTGAATTCTCTTGCTTCGATTCATCTTAACTCTGGGAGGAAGTAAGATCTATGATGAAGATCATCCCTAGGTTTGTTCGGACTAGTCATTGCCTCAATAATTGCTTCGTCTGAAGGAAGGACTAAGTCTAAAGAATCTGTATCAGCAAGGGAACCTTGAGCCCAAATAGGCTCGAGCACTGGATCTAATTCTTGTGCTGGAGTCGGATCGGGGTCAATAGAATCTCGTTGAATGATCGAGTATGCAAATTCTGCCGTGGAAAAAGGCATGGCCATGCCATGGTGCTCTGTCCCTTCCATCGTAGCATATGGGGAAGGAAGAGTCCATGGATCGTGAAAGTACGTCATGCGAAACGATGAGATTTGAAAAATTTTAGCCCGAGGCTGGTCGGGGACAACCATCATGTAATGGACATTGCCAGTCAGAGGCGGGTAATCGAAAGTAAATATCAATTATGGGCATAAACCAACCCCTACATTGATGATTCCAGACTGAGGGTTATCAATCATCGAGACCGTGGAGTCTACCGATGAAGGTTCAGGACGAGATAAGGATAACTAATCAATGGTCACAATCCGACCCTCATGAGGAAACAACAAGATCCAGAAAATGGTCGCGACCACTGCTTACATAGAATAGGTCCAAGTCCTTCCTAACAAAAGATTGTAGTTGAGAGACACATCGACCACTTCAACTTCAACACACACAGTTTTTCCCCCTAACTGCACGGGGAAAGAGGGAATGAACCCATGTGGTCAGAAAGAACAACTGTCAAAAGCTGTAAGTAGATTAGGTTACAGAGACAAAACGGGTTTGCCGATGGCCTTCCAACACGCCAAAGACATCACGCATGTCGAGGCACCCTCATCCACCACTGTGCAAAAAATATTCCGAGTAAAATTTTTCATGGTGTAAGCCACTACTATCTGAAAATCTACGTGGTAAGGAAGATGAGGTTTTAAATCAGTGGTATCAAGCATGAACGTTCCCAGATTACAAGTCTCGACAGAGCCTAAGGCAGCTAACATGACCTTTCTCTAGGAAGGGAAACTCTGGAGGACTTCCAAAGAAGACATCGCACAAGGGGTTTGTGATAAATCCTCCACCATAGAGTAGTTCTGGGTGACCGTTGCGTTTGGGTTGTAAGAAGCTTTTTTGAACGCACCTTTTGGGATGCACATCGTTGTTTCACCCAACATCTTCTTAATCTGAAGAGGAAGAGGTGGGTTTTCAACTTCTTTACCCTTCTCAGAGGTGCCTGGCTTTCCATAATCATGTGCTCTAGTCATTATATAGGCATCACGTTTCATCATATACATGTTTGCGAACGAAGGGTTACTTGAAGATGGAGGGGGTCCTTGACTGGCCCCTTCCATGCTTGAGGAGGCTTGAGTTAGATTTTTCCCATGTGGGAATGGGTTCGTTAACATGATAGGCTGTTGCTGTGCCAATAAATTCTGGGCCTCCGCAAGACGAGGGAACTGATGGGTCGGGTGGTCTTCCTTGCAAATATTACAAGGATACTTTGACTTCTTCTTTTCAGTGTCACCCCTGCTAGCTGTTAGTGATAAAAAATACACTGGTATTTTGATGAGTATTTTCATCACTCTTCACTTTCCTCCTCATATCATTTTATCATTTTCTTCAATCTCTTTGCCAGTATCTTAACCTCCATAGTGTTCATCAAATTCCTGCTTGATTACTTTGGTCAAAAACCCTTTGTTTCTATGCCTAAGGTCTCTAGGGTTTATGGTTGTTTATGATTTTCAGATTTAAACGAAATATTGAAGGCCCATAAGTCAAGCCACAAACCAACACATAAACCAGCCCATGTGCCAAGTCCACAATGCACCAAGTCAAACTTCGAATCAAGCCACGTGACATACAAACCATGTCACAAGCCAACATATGCACATAGCTCAATTCACAAATCAATTCCCGAGTCAAGCCATAGTTTAAGCCACGGTTTATGGAAAACAAGTGCGCCCATTTCAATATTCAGATTGTTCGCAGAGATCAAGGTCTTGCACCAAGTTTCAAATCTATAATTCATCAAATGCACAATCTGAAGTGGCAGAGGGAGAGAAAACACAGGTGTCGAATTTTTAATTTGTAGATCGCCCAACAAACATTTCATTTGGCGTGTGATATGGTCGAGTAGAGATTGCATTGACAGATCATTGTTTTATTATTTAATAGGTATCAATCTTGCAGAGAAAATGCAGATTTGTATGCTCAGAAGGTTAAAGTCATGCAAACGCCGAGCAGAGAGATGAATGGGTATCCAGGATGCCATTCATGAAATGTGGATTCTACATCATGAAATGTGGAATTGACCTCATTTTGAGGATCATTCCTTATCTTTTGTAAATCAATTTTGACTTTCTATCTTTAGCTTATCCGATCCATTCTTTTAGGATCTGAAAACTGTACTGTAGAACTATAAAGCTCAAGACATAAGAGAAACACAGGAGGGGGGTTCAGTCATAGGACTAAGGTTTGAATGCTGGATACAATACCATGTTGCATTTGTAATATACTGTCATAGATATGTAATTCATATCACAGTCTTCTTTCTCTATGAATATCAGATTATCACTTCTTATTCCTTCTATGCTTTAATTCAAGTTATCTTAACTGCAATATGACTGTCATCTCATTAGTTAGTTCATAGCTTGATTTAATGGTAATCTTCACTTTGTGTCAAGTTTGTCTTAGTTTCCAATGACTATCATCTCATTGGTCAACTCATAAGCTTGATTTAATAGTGATACCTACACTATCTTATCTGACCCATCACATGTGTGATCTGGTTAGTAAGTATAGTATTCTTCATCCACTGTTATGCTATTCATCTGATCATTGATTCTTGAAAGAACTGTCTCATCCGATTATATATTCTTTGACTCTCTTGATATGATCTAGTAGGTCAGTTATCCCATTTTATCCCAACATAATCATAAACCTATTCATATTTTGAGTTACCAAGCATCTTTGGCCTGCAACCCCAAAGAGTTTCTTAGAGTGATAACAAATTGGCACTGCTACCGGGGAGAGGAGATTGAAGCTCAGCTTCCCTGGGAGACGGCATAGATCTGATCTTTGATCATAGACAAAGGTTGGACATTACCTTGGTTGTAATCATCTATCTGGTGACTCCATGAAGGACGGATTCAGTGGCAACTCCACGATATTCAAATGTCAAAAGCATTGGCTGCTCTTTTGGCTCGGAGGTTTGCAGCTCTTGACTTCTCTTCAGTTCCTGGTTTCCCACATCCAGTACCTGATATGTCGGAATGGGGAGATTTTCTCCCTAGCTTCAAAGAGAGCAAAGAAGAAAATCCTGCATAACACCTCCTCAGGTTTCATGAGTGCATGGATCTATTAGATATGCAACATGAAGATGTTCTTATGAATATGTTCATGTTTTCATTGTATGGTGATGCACGTCAGTGGTATTTTTCTTTACCTCCTTCCAGTATTTCATCATTGAAGGATTTTCACAGCACATTCACTGAGCACTGCAAAAGGTATTTTTCAGATGATTTTGCATTTGATAATTGCTGTGATGAATATGAATTACATTGTAAGATTGAAGATGTAAATATAGAAAGATCTCCCCCTCATAATATGCCACAACCCGTAAATGATCTTCAATATGTTGTGTTTTCCCATCAACATGAACTACAAATGGATAATAAAGAAACTGAATGCTCTCTTACCATCCTTAAGTCTGATTGTTATGAATTGGAAGAGCTAGTTTCTTTAGCTACATAAAGAGATGATCTTAAATGTATACATGATGTGGTTAATGATAGCTTTGAAAAGTATGTTGCAACAGGGGACATCTATCATTGTAACCAAAATATTGGTGATCTTCGGATGGATAACCATAGCATTGATTCTTTTGATATTGTATCAAATGCATCTACCAACTTAGGTTGTCTTGAAGATGAGATTGTCCCCTTTGAAAACCCCAAAGGTGATTATCAGATTGATACATTAGCGGATGACAGTCTCAGATCTGCAACCGATTCTAAGGGTAGCCCTCCATTTTCAGATTTGTAGTTCAATAGAAATGGTAGTGACTATGAAGAACAAGATTTTCAGAAAACATCTAATCTTCAAGAAACACAACACGAGGATTATATTTCTCTGTATGTATCTTACATGTCAATGTCAGAAGAGAAGGATGAATATGATGAGCAAAGAGATGATCAGAGATGTTGTCATAAAGATCAGATTGCCTCCTTTGAAAACTCTAAATATGTTGAACAGACTGACATATCAGTAGAACACAATTTCAAACCTGCAATAGATAGTAAGGACAGCTTTCGGTTTTTTGATTGCAACACACACGAAGAAGAGGATGATGAGGGCAGCTTAGAGTTTCTAGATTTGCAAAGACTGTCTAATCTTCAGCTAGAACATCAGGAAAATTGTAGCATATATGAAAAGGAAGATGACGAGCAGAAAGGTTCAGGTCAGAAATTGAGTTTGTATTTTTCTCCAACATAGATCAAGCAATCTACATTCAACATTGAGTTTTGCGAAGGAAAAGAAGAGCAACATTACAATCAGTTGGATCAACAACTCAAAGAGGTATTTAATTATGACTTTAATGACCCTTTTGCCAACTATTTGGAATCTATGAACAATATATGTGCAAAAGTGTTTTTATCACTTGGAAATTGGCTTGATCACATGTTCACATCTCTTTGTTGTTGGCTATCCATTTCATTATTGTTCAGGTCAAGATCAAGGACTTTAGCAGTAAATCAGTTTCTGATGTGGCTGCATTGGAAATTCGATTTTACTTGATAAACTTGCCTTTACTGATTAGTGTAGAAGTAGGCAGAAGAATAAGCTCGCAATACGAGTAGCTAGATCTTTTTCAGTTGTTGAGTTCATGAATAAATAGGGCAGACTACAGGCAGGCTACATGAAAGCTACATACAAGTTACAGGTTTGCATAGGAATAGTTGCACAGGCTAGATGACTCCATAGCCCAATGGTAAAGGCGACTGGAACTACAAGGTTCTTGGAAACCTCACAGGGAGGTCTCCATCCCAGTTGGAGCCAATTGTTAGTGATAAAAAATGCACTGTTATTTTGATGAGTATTTTCATCACTCTTCACTTTCCTCCTCATATCATTTTATCATTTTCTTCAATCTCTTTGCCAGTATCTTAACCTCCATAGTGTTCATCAAATTCCTGCTTGATTACTTTGGTCAAAAACCCTTTGTTTCTATGCCTAAGGTCTCTAGGGTTTATGGTTGTTTATGATTTTCAGCTTTAAACGAAATATTGAAGGCCCATAAGTCAAGCCACAAACCAACACATAAACCAGCCCATGTGTCAAGTCCACAATGCACCAAGTCAAACTCCGAATCAAGCCACGCAACATACAAACCATGTCACAAGCCAACATATGCACATAGCTCAATTCACAAATCAATTCCCGAGTCAATACATAGTTTAAGCCATGAATTATGGAAAACAAGTGCGCCCATTTCAATATTTAGATTGTTCGCAGAGATCAAGGTATTGTGCCAAGTTTCAAATATATAATTCATCAAATGCATAATCTGAAGTGGCAGAGGGAGAGAAAACACAGGTGTCAAATTTTTAATTTGCAGATCGCCCAACAAACATTTCATTTGTCGTGTGATATGGCCGAATAGAGATTGCATTGACGGATCATTGTTTTATTATTTAATAGGTATCAATCTTGCAGAGAAAATGCAGATTTGCATGCTCAGAAGGTTAAAGTCATGCAAACGCCAAGCAAAGAGACGAATGGGTATCCAGGATGCCATTCATAAATGCCCTAGAGTTGTGTTCATGGATTTTTGGCACAAAAGGCGAAGTTCTTCCTGTTGCTTTAGTTGTATCGACTCTTGCAAAGGAGCAGCAACATTATCATTTTACATTTATTACACAGGCCGCTCATAACTAGAAGTACAGGGGTGAATTCTTTGGGTTTGTGCAAACCACAGAACGCATTATACATGTGCTAACATCCAAAACATTGTGCACGGGAAATGGCGATGTGAAAACTTCCATTTGGCCATAGGATTGGCTATTGGCATGATCGTGGCCTCTTCAATACAGTCACAACAAATGGAGGATGATGGCGTGGTAGCTCAAAACAAAATGAGAATGGCTTTGAACACGCTGAAGAGCAAAGAATGCATAAAGGACAAGAGGCTACGCATGTTGCACATAAATTATCCTCTGAAGAAGCTGACAGACAGGTTCTTATTGTTCCCAATCCAATTTCAGATACAAATGGGATTCTCGCAACTCATGTTTCATCTGGGGATTGCTGAGACAAGGTCCAAACCTTTGCCTGGTCGATACAACAGAGATGATAATTTTTACTTGAACCTAGAAGACATAACGGTTATGGAAGTTGTTTGGCTCTCTATCTAGGAGCATGGTGCATATAGAATCTTGAGACCTGCTTCTTTTTCCTTCGAAAATAATCATGCATCTATACCCGGTCAAACATCTAGATTGGGGGATAGTTTCTAGTCCACTATGTCACATCCAACATCAGCTAATTCAAGAGAAGTTAGCACGTGAAAGTATTGAATAATTTTCAGAAGAAAATGCAGGAGAAGTTTTGGTTCTGAAAAGATATAAGGAAAACCTGTGAATATTGGAGGAGCAGAACATTAGCAAGGGCCATACTACACAATCAACAAGCAATCAGTGCAATCTATAGGAGCTCGGTCATTTATATTTGGATATACTCTATTTTTGACTTTGCAAGTGTATGATAGGATATATTTGAAGACACAGGGTATCAGATCCTCTTTATCAGTGGATGCAAATAATTTTTGATTTTAAACGCGAAAATTTTTCCTTTGGCCAAAACAAAACTTTCACCAGTGCAGAAGGCGAAATTATAACCAGTTAGTTGGTGAAAAGCAGATCTTTCACCAACTAACTAGCAAATCTTAAGGAAAAATAGCTGGTGAAACCTGAGACTGGCCAACGAAGGTGTATTTTTGCCCAGATCAAAGTTTTTCTCAACTGAATATATTGAAAGTGTTTTCCAAAGATACATATTGAATTATAGTGTCAAATCTAAGATCCACTTTTGATGCAAAGGAGTTAGAGGAGGATTTCAAGTTGATTTGACACTTATTTTGGGGGCAATAAATCAGGGTTTTTTCTAAATTTGGCAAATTCGAATTTATATTCATCAAAGGATATCAAACAACCTTGGAAGGCTTATCTGCACTGCACAAAGATTCTACATCATGAAATGTGGAATTGACCTCATTTTGAGGATCATTCCTTATCTTTTGTAAATCAATTTTGACTTTCTATCTTTAGCTTATCCGATCCATTCTTTTAGGATCTAAAAACTGTACTGTAGAACTATAAAGCTCAAGACATAAGAGAAACACAGGAGGGGGGTTCAGTCATAGGACTGAGGTTTGAATGCTGGATACAATACCATGCTACATTTGTAATATACTGTCATAGATATGTAATTCATATCACAGTATTCTTTCTCTATGAATATCGGATTGTCACTTCTTATTCCTTCTATGCTTTAATTCAAGTTATCTTAACTGCAATATGACTGTCATCTCATTAGTCAGTTCATAGCTTGATTTAATGGTAATCTTCACTTTGTGTCAAGTTTGTCTTAGTTGCCAATGACTGTCATCTCATTGGTCAACTCATAAGCTTGATTTAATAGTGATACCTACACTATCTTATCCAACCCATCACATGTGTGATCTGGTTAGTAAGTATAGTATTCTTCATCCACTGTTATGCTATTCATCTGATCATTGATTCTTGAAAGCACTGTCTCATCTGGTTATATATTCTTTGACTGTCTTGATATGATCTAGTAGGTCAGTTATCCCATTTTATCCCAACATAATCATAAACCTATTCATATTTTAAGTTACCAAGCATCTTTGGCCTGCAACCCCAAAGAGTTTCTTGGAGTGATAACAAATTGGCGCCACTACCGGGGAGAGGAGATTGAAGCTCAACTTCCATGGGAGACGACATAGATATGATCTTTGATGATAGACAAAGGTTGGACATTACCTTGGTTGTAATCATCTATCTGGCGACTCCATGAAGGAAGGATTCAGTGGCAACTCCACGATATTCAAATGTCAAAAGCGTTTGCTTCTCTTTTGGCTCGGAGGTTTGCAGCTCTTGACTTCTCTTCAGTTCCTGGTTTCCCACATCCAGTACCTGATTTTCTCCCTAGCTTCAAAGAGAGCAAAGAAGACAATCCTGCATAACACCTCCTCAGGTTTCATGAGTGCATGGATCTATTAGATCTGCAACATGAAGATGTTCTTATGAATATGTTCATGTTTTCATTGTATGGTGATGCACGTCAGTGGTATTTTTCTTTACCTCCTTCCAGTATTTCATCATTGAAGGATTTTCACAGCACATTCACTGAGTACTGCAAAAGTTATTTTTCAGATGATTTTTCATTTGATAATTACTGTGATGAATATAAATTACATTGTAAGCTTGAAGATGTAAATATAGAAAGAGCTCCCCCTCATAATATGCCACAACCCGTAAATGATCTTCAAGATGTTGTGTTTTCCCATTAAAATGAACTACAAATGGATAATAAAGAAACTGAATGCTCTCTTACCATCCTTAAGTCTGATTGTTATGAATTGGAAGAGCTAGTTTCTTTAGCTACACAGAGAGATGATCTTAAATGTATACATGATGTGGTTAATGATAGCTTCGAAAAGTATGTTGCAACAGGGGACATCTATCATTGTAACCAAAATATTGGTGATCTTCGGATGGATAACCATAGCATTGATGCTTTTGATATTGTATCAAATGCATCTACCAACTTAGGTTATCTTGAAGATGAGATTTTCCCCTTTGAAAACCCCAAAGGTGATTATCAGATTGATACATTAGCGGATGACAGTCTCAGATCTGCAACCGATTCTAAGGGTAGCCCTCCATTTTCAGATTTGCAGTTCAAGAGAAATGGTAGTGACTATGAAGAACAAGATTTTTAGAAAACATCTAATCTTCAAGAAAGACAGCAAGAGGATTATATTTCTCCGTATGTATCTTACATGTCAATGTCAGAAGAGAGGGATGAATATGATGAGCAAAGAGATAATCAAAGATGTTGTCATAAAGATCAGATTGCCTCCTTTGAAAACTCTAAATATGTTGAACAGACTGACATATCAATAGAACACAGTTTCAAACCTGCAATAGATAGTAAGGACAACTTTTAGTTTTTTGATTGCAGCACACACGAAGAAGAGGATGATGAGGGTAGGTTAGAGTTTCTAGATTTGTGAAGGCTGTCTAATCTTCAGCTAGAACATCAAGAAAATTGCAGCATATATGAAAAGGAAGATGATGAGCAGAAAGGTTCAGGTCAAAAATTGAGTTTGTATTTTTCTCCAACAGAGATCAAGCAGTCTACATTCAACATTGAGTTTTGTGAAGGAAAAGAAGAGCAACATTACAGTCAGTTAGATCAACAACTCAAAGAGGTATTTCATTATGACTTTAATGACCCTTTTGCCAACTATTTGGAATCTATGAACAATATATGTGCAAAAGTGTTTTTATCACTTGGAAATTGGCCTGATCGCATGTTCAAATCTCTTTGTTGTTGGCTATCCATTTCATTATTGTTCGGGTCAAGATCAAGGAGTTTAGCAGTAAATCAGTTTCCGATGTGGCTGCATTGGAAATTCGATTTTACTTGATAAATATGCCTTTACTGATTAGTGTAGAAGTAGGCAGAAGAATAAGCTCGCAATACGAGTAGCTAGATATTTTTCAATTGTTGAGTTCATGAATAAACAGGGAAGACTACAGGTAGGCTACATGCAAGATACATACAAGTTACAGGTTTGTAGAGGAATAGTTGCATAGGCTAGATGACTCCATAGCCCAATGGTAAAGGTGACTGGAACTACTAGGTTCTTGGAAACCTCGCAGCGAGGTCTCCATCCCAGTTGGAGCCAGTTGTTAGTGATAAAAAATGCACTGGTATTTTGATTAGTATTTTCATCACTCTTCACTTTCCTCATCATATCATTTTATCATTTTCTTCAATCTCTTTGCCAATATCTTAACCTCCATAGTGTTCATCAAATTCCTGCTTGATTACTTTGGTAAAAAACCCTTTGTTTCTATGCCTAAGGTCTCTAGGGTTTATGGTTGTTTATGATTTTCAGCTTTAAACGAAATATTGAAGGCCCATAAGTCAAGCCACACACCAACACATAAACCAGCCCATGTGTCAAGTCCACAATGCACCAAGTCAAACTATGAATCAAGCCACGCAAAATACAAACCATGTCACAAGCCAACATATGCACATAGCTCAATTCAAAAATCAATTCCCTAGTCAAGACATAGTTTAAGCCACGGGTTATGGAAAACAAGTGCGCCCATTTCAATATTCAGATTGTTCGTAGAGATCAAGGTCTTGCGCCAAGTTTCAAATCTATAATTCATCAAATGCACAATTTGAAGTGGCAGAGGGAGAGAAAACACAGGTGTCGAATTTTTAATTTGCAGATCGCCCAACAAACATTTCATTTGGCGTGTGATATGGCCGAGTAGAGATTGCATTGACAGATCATTGTTTTATTATTTAATAGGTATCAATCTTGCAGAGAAAACACAGATTTGTATGCTCAGAAGGTTAAAGTTATGCAAACGCCGAGTAGAGAGACGAATGGGTATCCATGATGCCATTCATAAATGCCCTAGAGCTGTGTTCATGGATTTTTGGCACAAAAGGCGAAGTTCTTCCTGTTGCTGTAGTTGTATCGACTCTTGCAAAGGAGCAACAACATTATCATTTTACATTTATTACACAGGCCGCTCATAACTAGAAGTACATGGGTAAATTGTTTGGGTTTGTGCAAACCACATAACGCATTATACAGGCGCTAACATCCAAAACATTGTGCACGGGAAATGGCGATGTGAAAACTTCCATTTGGCCATAGGATTGGCTATTGGCATGATCGTGGCCTCTTTAGTACAATCACAACAAATGGAGGATGATGGCATGGTAGCTCAAAACAAAATGAGAATGGATTTGAACACGCTGAAGAGAAAAGAAAACATAAAGGACAAGAGGCTACGCATGTTGCACAGAAATTATCCTCTAAAGAAGCTGACAGACATGATCTTATTGTTCCCAATCCAATTTCAGATACAAATGGGATTCTCGCAACTCATGTTTCATCTGGGGATTGCTGAGACAAGGTACAAACCTTTGCCTGGTCGATACAACAGAGATGATAATTTTTACTTGAACCTAGAAGACATAACGGTTATGGAAGTTGTTTGGCTCTCTATCTAGGAGCATGGTGCATATAGAATCTTGAGACCTGCTTCTTTTTCCTTCGAAAATAATCATGCATCTATACCTGGTCAAACATCTAGATTGGGGGATAGTTTTGAGTCCACTATGTCACATCCAACATCAACTAATTCAAGAGAAGTTAGCACGTGAAAGTATTGAATAATTTTCAGAAGAAAATGCAGGAGAAGTTTTGGTTCTGAAAAGATATAAGGCGAACTTGTGAATATTGGAGGAGCAGAACATTAGCAAGGGCCATACTACAAAGTCAGCAAGCAATCAGTGCAATCTACATGAGCTCGATCATTTATATTTGGCTATACTCTGTTTTTGACTTTGCAAGGGTATGATAGGATATATTTGAAGACACAGGGTATCGGATCCTCTTTATCAGTGGATGCAAATAATTTTTGATTTTAAATGCGAAAAGTTTTCCTTTGGCCAAAACAAAACTTTCACCAGCACAGAAAGCGAAATTATAACCAGTTAGCTGGTGAAAAGCAGATCTTTCACCAGCTAACTAGCAAATCTTGAGGCAAAATAGCTTGTGAAACCTGAGACTGGCCAGCGAAGGTGTATTTTTGCCCAGATCAATTTTTTTCTCAACCGAATCTCTTGAAAGTGTTTTCCAAAGATACATATTGAACTATAGTTTCAAATCTAAGATCCACTTTTGATGCAAAGGAGTTAGAGGAGGATTTCAAGTTGATTTGACACTTATTTTGGGGGGCAATAAATCGAGGTTTTTTTCTAAATTTGGCAAATTCGAATTTATCTTCTTCAAAGGATATCAAACAACCTTGGAAGGCTTATCTGCACTGCACATAGATTCTACATCATGAAATGTGGAATTGACCTCATTTTGAGGATCATTCCTTATCTTTTGTAAATCAATTTTGACTTTCTATCTTTAGCTTATCCGATCTATTCTTTTAGGATCTGAAAACTGTATTGTAGAACTATAAAGCTCAAGACATAAGAGAAACACAGGAGGGGGGTTTAGTCATAGAACTGCATTTGTAATATACTGTCATAGATATGTAATTAAGATCACAGTCTTCTTTCTCTATGAATATCAGATTGTCACTTCTTATTCCTTCTATGCTTTAATTCAAGTTATCTTAACTGCAATATGACTGTCATCTCATTATTCAGTTCATAGCTTGATTTAATGGTAATCTTCACTTTGTGTCAAGTTTCTCTTAGTTGCCAATGACTGTCATCTCATTGGTCAACTCATAAGCTTGATTTAATAGTGATACCTACACTATCTTATCCGACCCATCACATGTGTGATCTGGTTAGTAAGTATAGTATTCTTCATCCACTGTTATGCTATTCATCTGATCATTGATTCTTGAAAGCACTGTCTCATCCGATTATATATTCTTTTACTGTCTTGATATGATCTAGTAGGTCAGTTATCCCATTTTATCCCAACATAATCATAAACCTATTCATATTTTGAGTTACCAAGCATCTTTGGCCTGCAACCCCAAAGAGTTTCTTGGAGTGATAACACCAGCATTATCGGTGGGTTTCTTATGCCCCTTACCCTTTTTCCATTGTTTCTTCTTTCCATCAGGCTATTGGGTGGCCTTCGGGTTTGTCATTTTCACACTGTGTACATCCGACTTTTGGGTAGGGGGAGCCGCTGAACCAGTGGTCTGGCTGGCCGTTGTCTATTGTATTGACAATTGTTGCAATTGATTTGACAATGGATCAGTGGGCTTGGTTTATGCTGAACCAATAATGCCATCAACATGTGGTCCAGACCTTTGCCTGGTTTTGTCAAGGATTGACCTCGATGCATCTGGAAAAATCTCGTAGAGTAAACTAGACTGAGAGTAAATTAGCTCTAGCTGTTGTGCTCTCATTATTGCGTCTTCCTCGAAAAACACTCCAGATGTTGCGACGTCTTTAGATAACTGGGGTACCAAAGACTTAAGGAACCACTATAGCAGGGATGCTGGTGGGATTGACACTTTGATCAAACTCTTCCAATGTCTCCATTCTTGAATGTGATTCGAGATATGGTCCACTTTTGTCTGCTTGAAATTGGCCAGCAATTCGGTGCCAGCGTCGCATCTCATGGGTAATTGGAAATGGTTCAAGAAAGCCATTGCCAATTTGATGAAGGAAGAGTATTGTGAGTGGTTGAGATCGATGTACCATTTCGTAGCACTCCCTATGAGAGTGCGTTGAAACAATCGTAACTGAACGAAGTCGTCTCTTAATGAGTTGGACGAGCACCATAAGTGGAAGGTAGTCACTTTATCACCGGGATCTTTGTTAGGCTTGGCCTCGAACTTTGGAATGTACGAAGGCAACTTGGTAGGCATAGGAAGCCAACTCGGATCGTGACAAATGGGGTCATTTAAGAGCCTTGACAGATGGGGATTGTGATAGTTTGGGTTGTGGATTGTAGCTGTGGAAAAAGGAGCCTAGGGTTTGACTAGCACAAGGTTTCCAGGAAAAGTTAGGTTGCTGGCCAGGGCTCTGGTAATAACCATGACTGTGACCAATGTACGGATTGGGTGCTTGTTGAGACATCATCATATGGTTCCCGTAATAAGACGTAAAGGGATGAGCTTGCATTGCATTCCAAGGATTTTGGGAGGGGTTGCCCCTGATCGACATCCCTAGCAAGGGGAGTGGTCCCTGCCATGGATTCCAAGATCCTTGTGAGGAAGGAATTCCTAAGTGTGCCCCCTATGTAGGAATAATACCCTGTATAGGATGGGGTTGTCCATAATCGAGGTTGCCCCTGACCGAAACAGTAGCTGACGAGAAAGCATTTTTACCAAACACGATGAACAAAGAGAAAAGTGTCAAACCAACCGAAATGTTATAATGAGGGAGTGTTTGACTACCTACTCCAAACAAGTTTATGTTGGGTCCGATGGAGTGTTGAGGAACACCGCCGAGCGAGGGGGACAAGAGGGGTATATGACCCCCGCCGTAAGGGAAATTAATAAAGGGAGATGAAGTGCCCCCCATAGATCCTTATAGAGGAGCATTGGAAATCCCTACCCCCAGACCTAAAGTTTGTAGAGTGGAGGAGGAAAGTATAGTACTCGTACCGAAGCCAGGCATCCCGTATGAGAAAGGAGAGCTTGTCATGTTCTAAGTAAATGGAGCAGTGATCGCCGCCATAGATGGAATCAGACTGCTGCTCGAGGTAGAAGCAGTCGAGACCATGGTGGCCCTGAATGACGATGGTTGGTTAGGAGGTGGAACATCCCCAGTAGTGACAGTCATGAAGGAAATATCAGTATTCCCTGAAGGAGTGGCAACGTTTGCTTCCATTGTTGCTGGTGACACTACTTGACACTCGTAAGGTAGAACCTATACGCTGATGGGCACCGAAAGATCAGTGATGGGAGGGTTATATGGACCAAGAGTCTCTGCTTTGAGGTCATAAATGATTGGTTCCTCTAGAATCTAAAGTTCTCCTCTTGAATATGGGTTGGGCACAGTTTCCTGTAACCCAGTTGTCTCAAAAGACCCTTGTTGGTCTAATTTTCGCCTTAGCGGTGGTGGGGGGGAGGGTTCAAGGTGAACCGATGATAGGCCCAGAAGCCTTCGTGACTGACGGAACTCTTGATCCTCCACTGTGTGATAAGATCAAAGAAACACTAGGGAAAATTATAATTGTTTGAAAACCAACACGCACTAGAAAAAGTACCTATGAGATAAAACAAGCAGTCACTAACTAGTTGGAAGAACAGTTACAACAACCAACACTAGAGAAACTTACCGGTGCAAGTGAAACTCGAATATGGAAGCACCCTCTGGGTATACTCTGCAAAGCGTGGCCCGATGTCTGTCCTAGGTACCGTGGTATACCCTCGCAGTCACCTGTGTAGGTCACTAGAAATATAAGCAAATAGGTTGCCAGCGCGCAAATAATCACCAGGCGGGTACAGTCGACAGTTGGGTGGACCCAAATGAGCAGGGTATCAACCCCAAAACCTATCAAGGGTATCGAAATAAGGTTTTCCGAAAGATGACTAAGGACCTCGAACGGATTCGAGACCCACAAATCTCTATGGCAAATGCAATCAATGGAATCCCAAGACAAGCCCTCTATATGTGTTCCCCACTACTTTTGGTCCGACTTTGGAGGGGTTATCTCCGCTACCTTTCCTTACGCGACCTTGTGTTTAGCCCTCGTGTTAGAGGGGGGTCTCGGATAAATTTTATGATACTGGACTTTTGACACTCCCTAACACAGACTCCTATGTTTGTTTTTCAGCCTTGAAGAGTTTCCTCTCCAATCCTAAATCAAGGCTCTATCCTATACTAGTTGATGGACCCTACAAAACATAAAGTCTAGTTGATTTTAATTAATCGTTAATTTTTGGGCTTGTCTTAAGTCAAAGGTTATGAAAGTGAAACTAGTGATGTTTTGAGAGACAAAAGAGAAGATAAACAAAAAGCTAGAAACAAAATAACTTATTCTTGACAAATTCAGATTTGCTCTTTTAAATTCTTTAACCAACTTTTCAAACTTTTTCTTTCTAAGATATTTTAACTGAAAAAATCAAAACAAGCTTTCACTCGACTATGAGCTACTTATTTTCCTAAGTCAATCAGCCAAGAACTTATGAAAACAACATTTTTCCTATTGATTAATGAAAACAACCAACTCTTTAACCAAACCAAGAAGTGAAAAAAGATATTGTGTTTTTTTTTTTATTATGCTTCAAAAACAAGAAAATGTAAAACTGTATGTCTTCTTCTTTTCTGAAGCAAAAAGGTGAAAAAATAAAAACAAGACAAGGCCAAAAAGGACTTCTGGTCAACCATAGACCGTGGGGAGTTACTGACAACCAAAAGGGTAGATCAGACTGACTCACTATCTCATAAAAAAACCTAGCAAAGGAAGATAACTTTTAAATGCAAAAGCAAGCTATGCTAGCACACAACCTAGACTGAAACTGCTATGACAGAGACCAAAAAGACACAAGAAAAACCTGGGAAGTAAAAACTTGACAGGGAAGAGGATGACTACCTCCTCAAAATTTTCTAGACAGACACACGACTGTCACTTCAACAACCAGCGTATGCATGCCGGCTACCCAAAGACAGGATGAGTATGCATGCGTGTAGGACTACTACAAGACACGTGTGCCCCTATTTTTACTCAAAAGAAGAAAGACAAGCAGCTAAGCTCAGGCAAGGAGTATTGGTATTGAAAACTAGAACCCCTAAAAGGTACAAAATCTCACTCTAACAGAAAAAGATGTAAGGAAATCTGAAAAAACAAAGCTAATCTGAGGTTATACCTAGGCTATAGACTGCAATCATAGAAACCAGAACTAGATCTAGAAAACCCCTGAGAAGGATCACTTCTGATAGGGGAGAGGATGATTGCCTCTTTTTGAAAAAAATTTATGGACTCAGACACGCGACTGATCTTTCTGTAGCCAGTGTATGTACGCGGGCTGTATGAAGTTAGGGCACGTGTATACATGGGTAGACCTTCTACAGGCCGTGTATGCCTCTATGGATTCCCTAAAAGAGAAAAAATAGTCAGGCAAAGGAAGAAGGGAGTAATGGTATGGAAGACCAGAATCCCTACTAGCTTAGACTTTTGCAGAAACTCAGAAAAAGGTAGTAAAACCAATTAAACAATACCCAACAAGTGCCCCCCAAAACCCTAGAGATTTCCCCAGTATGGTCGCCAATTCTGTTGTGGGTGGGAAATCCCTCCTACGGACTAGCATTAAGGGTTTTATCATGCATGCAGAAATGACCTAAAGTCTCCTACTTCTTACCAACATCCCAATCATAAACCCCATTATTCATATGTAAATACAAGGTTAAAAAGATCAAGTTACTGTACCTTAGTTTCCATGTTTGAAGTCGATCCCTTTAACGTTTGGTCGCTCCTTGACTGCAATTCTCCTCCCAAAGCTGACCTTCATTCATAAAAGACAAACAAAGAACTCCACATGCATATGATCTGTAAACTAATGGGTTAGAGATTCTATAAAAAAATAATCAAATTTAAATATTGACAATCTCATATGGCGGGACGAGAAAAGTACTTCTTTTATTAATCTCACAAGAGTAACCTTACAATAGTGAGATCAGCCACTGCTCCTCGAATATGGTCCTGGGATCCTCTTCAACTGTGTTCCAACGAATTCTGTATATGCTTCTCTTCACATAATAGTTGCAAAAGGTTGGGGCAAGGGGAATGCTAAATCGGGTATAGTTTCTTTGCTACGATTTTCCTCCTTCCAAATGGGACCCCTACCCCTTCTTCGACTGTGATATATTGTGATAGCCAGAGCTGTGTGAAGCTTCAGAGAATCCGGTGTTCCATGACAAGTCAAAGAACATTGATATCAAGTACTATTTTCTCCATGATAAAGTCTAGAGGGGAGAAGTGGTTCTCCAGTATATCTCCACTGATGAGTAGACATCAAATATTTTGACTAAGCCTCTATCCAAGATAAATTTTGCATACTTGAGGGACAAGATGGGGCACGTGGAGGTTTCTCCCTTGGTTGAGAGGGAGGAGATGACTTCCTCGGTTGGGAGGGAGTGTTGATATGTGGCATCATGGACTGTTAGTGAGCTGCATATCTGTATCATGCTAGTACAACTTAGAGATGGTCATACAACTTAGAGATGATGCTTGCATCATGCTAGTTATGATCATGCTAATACAACTCAGATATGATACATATGGTTGGAGTTGTTGATGATACATTGGCCTGAGGAGCATCATGCTAGTGCAACTTAGAGGTGGACATACAACTTAGATATGATGTATTGACATCATGCTAGTACAACTTAGATACGATGCTTGTGAGCCACATCATACTGGATATGGTAATGACCATACAACTTAGAGATGATGCAGAGGGATCGTGTCATGCTAGATATGATCATTCTAGTACAACTTAGAGGTGGCATACATATTAGATATGATGCATTGGAATCATGACAGATATGTCATGCTAGTACAACTTAGAGATGATCATACAACTTAGAGATGACACAATGAGGCACTGATCTACATCATGCGAGTATAACTTAGATATGATGCATTGGCATCATGCTAGATATTTCATGCTACTACGACTTAGAGATGATGTAGATGATACTCTATATCATGCCAGCACAACTTAGATATGATGCATTTTCATCATGCTAGTATAGGTTAGAGGTGATGCAACTAATGAAATTGTTGATGCAGGATGATATCGGATGATATGATTTGATTGCTATGGAGACTTTATTCTCTGAACAATAGTTGTATTCTACTGTTGTGGATGTGCTCCACTGGTATTGACTCTATGTCACTGGTTAGTAGCTGTGTGCTACTAGGAGTGGTTGTATACCACTGGAAAATAGTTGTGTAATACTATGTATAGACACAATTGTGTTCTATTGGATGGCATTGTAGCATCTGTATGCTACCATATGATTTCCATGGAGACTACCACTAGTTTTGGATATGATTTCCAACTAGATGGATAGTGATGATGTTTCTTGTGGTTTGATTTGTGTGATCATGAGATAGCCTGTGTAGCTATGATGATGCTACCAGAAGAATGGTCTCTTTGTGCTCAAGACCATTACCGTTAATACCTCCCTAGCTAGGAGGGAGTGTTGGTGTTATGATATCCATGGGAGGTATTAACATCCACGTGTAACCTTTGACGAGATTAGAATATTCTGGGAAGCAAGAGAAACCCTAAACAGTTGAATAATAACCCTAGAAGACAAGTCGACTTAAGAGAATATTTAATATTAATTTATTAGCCTCCAGGAAAGAGAAGTCGACCCAGTTAGTTAACTTGGAGAACCATAAATAGAGGACGCTTGAGCTCATTTAGTCTCACTCTCACTCACAACCTCATAAGTACTAGTGATGCACATGATTGGAGGAGAGCTACAATTGTTGTAGTAGTCACTTGGTTTTTGGCTTATGGTTTGGTTTCTCTGATTTGTGCGCTAGCTTTGGAGAGAGGTACACTAGCTTTCTTGGCTATTGGTTCTAGTGATTTCTTCCAGAATTATTCTATCTGTCAAGGTTAAAGTGCTTGGGTGTGGCCTTGTGCCTATGGTTGGGTGACAATATTGAGATATTGTCTATGGTGAAAATGAGCACACCTATTATTTTAACAGATATCTATAGACAATGTAGTACAATATGATCTTCCATGATCACTGAAGTCATATAGGTACTGGTCCAATGAAAGACAACAACATATATGGGGCATTGCTACTATAAACTAAAGGTCTTATACACTATTTAACTAAGGTGAAAATCTATATTATGTGAATAAAGGAGTTTAAGTCGAATACAATGAGACTTCGTTTGATTACTAGTCAATAAGGTATACCGTTAACAAACGTGAGACAACCCACTGATAATGAATGTAGGTGTCAAGGCACCAAGTACATTCAACAAGTGTGAATAAGAGTGTTCAGGTCAAACACTTGAAGAATACATCGATTGCGAGAAATTGATGTACTCCCAACTGTCGATGGCAGGAAAACATGCCACTAATGACTTCAAGCCTCTAGGTACTCATAGGAATCTAGATCTCGATTCTAGAACAAATGAGTTGAAGTCGATGGAAGGAGACTTGCTAAAAGGAGAGCATTAAGGCATCTCTCATCATCCAATGCAAGGTACAAGGAAATATATTGATGATTAAGAGGAGCTTATATGAATAAGATGTACATGAACCAACGACCATGTGTGTCTCTTGTATGCACTATATGCAAGTAGTACATGAAAGAGACCCTTTGAATAACAACCAATGATGAAAACTACCGAAAAAGGTGAGGAAACCACTAATAGGGATAATGGAATCCAAGACACTGAACGAATCCCAATGTGAAAATAGATTTCTTACCGTCGAACACAAGGGAAACCCACCAATTAGTGACCGATGAGGAAATGTCATTTGTTGGGTTCAAGGTTACCTATTAACAATGAAAGTAGGCCGAGCGTGCAAAGTGAGACAAGAAGTTCATGTGAATCCGAGATTCACTTGTAAGGAGATGAGCGACATGCAAATTCAAGAGTTCTGAGGAATGGCCGACACATGCTTATACTTCCTTTGAACAAGAGCATGGGACAAATGGATAACTCAGGAAACATAGAATTAACACTGACCATTGACAAAAGTTTGCAATGTAAGAGGCATCAACAAAATCTCCATAGGGACTGAAAGAATAACCAGTTGGAGGAGAAGACTCTAAGTAACGAGTTCAACTTCCAAAGGTCATGCTAAACCCAAACCTTGGATGAAATGGACTCAAGAGTTTGTGCTCTGTTCAAAGGTGACATGACTGCTGCCGATAGGAGATAATATTCTTTTCTCGCCCATATTTGTTTTTTGTTTTTCTCATAGTAAAATAAATGCTATGATACATGAGAGGAAACGAGTGTCACAAGTAAGAAACTAGTTCTGAGCAGTGGAACATACCTATGCTCAATGTAAGGGACCACGTGCAGGGTATGGACACTCGAGGGGGGGGGGATGTTTCCTCTATGGGTAAAGGTTGTAAAGCTGCATAGGATATATGAAAGGCACTGCTTGGCTAATGCCGAGAATTGTTGGGGAAAGAGGATTATAACAAGAAAGCATGAATTGACATTAGGCTCAACAATGCACGCAGGATAATGGAATGTAATTACAAATTAACTCAAGAAGTGTCCTTTTTCGTAGATGTTAGTTCCCTAGGCCCGAAAAAGTATAAAATAATACCCAGGAGAACTCCTTTGGCCAATGGTGACCAGAGTATTCCTTTTTCGTAAGTAGTCTACTTGGTCTGGAAAAGGGTTAAACTTATACAAAAATAGAATTTCTTTCAAAACCATTTAACGAGTGTGAAAGAGACAAGTTTACTCGGAAATATTTTCATTTTTTTGGGAGTCGGAAAAGAGCTTAACCAAAACTCAGAGAGAGTCCCATAGGTAGTGGTCAGAATGATATTGAGTAAGAAAATGGGATTCGAATGCAAAGTCATATTGGGACTATAAGGAACTCTTGGACCTATGGAGTAACTTCTGCATGGGCACCAAATGACAAAAGTTTTCTAACTAGGGTACCCATGTTTGGTAAGTCTCTACCACTTAATAACGACACTTCTAGTAGTAGTGAGAAGGTTCTATGACAGTAAGAAGTGGGTTTGTACCTAGTCCATGTGAATCACGATCATAGGAAGATTGAGAAATGAAAAGCAGGGTGAGAACCTATCCTATATGCCAGTGATGGAATGTACCTGTCGGAGGCACCAACGGGCGATAAGATGCTGGAAATCTGTAAAAACCCTAGGCAAAACCACTTTAAACCAAGTATTTCACTATGGTATTAGTCCATAAGGTCAAAAATAGAAAAGATAGGGTAAAACCATATAAAGTGGGTGAGAATTATCTATTAATAGTAAAAATAATAATTTTTACCATACCATTTGAGTTTTTAACCCACATAGTGCTTTTGAGGTCATTTTACCCATGATCTTCTAGTGACGATTTCGGGAGCTACAATCAACAAAATTGGAAACTGTCTAGACCAAGTAAGTGCCTATCCTATTCTCTTAAATTTCAATGGTTTAATCATTAATTTTAGTGCTCAAATTTTAAGTTTAAGAGGTCGTAACTTGGAAACTAGGGTGTATGCGAGCTGTAATATATCAGGTCACGTACATGACCCCATGTACGTGGGAAAATTGAAGCCTGCCCACATACATTGAGCCCTATACACAACTGTCATAGGGGTAGCCCACGTACAACTCTGCACTCAATGTTTTTAATGAAAATTGACTCAAAATTTTATGTTTCCTTTGGATGATGGTTATAGAATGGAGAGAAAGGGAGCACAAGGAGGTTGATGCTGCAGTAGAAAGAGATGTGAGGGCCCAATAAGATTTGCAAAGATGTGGGCTCTATAAATTTTGGGCCATAAAGGAATGCGATCTCGAGTGAGGTTGCTCCAGATATTGATAAACTACCAGGATTCAGAGACTGAGGCCTTTAAATTCAATGGGAAACCATTGAGAATTGAAGTGGACGATATATACTTTATCACAGGACTGTCTCGCCGAGGCAAGATGGTAAATCTCAAGGCCCAAGGGGCTGGAGGTGGGAGGACTATGGAGGAGTACATAACCACCTACTATGTTGTAGGCACATAGAAAGTAGGGAGCCAACTCCCTATCAGGGCAATTGAGAACCTGATTCTAAATATCATCGTCTTAGTACACACATGGATATCAGGGTCTGCATCATTACACCAGGCATCGAGGCCACTCATGTTCTATGCTGTGGAGTGTTTGAGACCCACAATTTATGATTGGTGCACCTCACTACTGGCCAACATGAAGAGCCAGTTGACGGACTGCAAACTCGAGAGAATGAGGAACTTCGGGTTTGCATCTATATTGTGTAGTTTTTCTTTGAGAGGGTTCCAGTTTTGAGCCCTAGAGTAGAGATTAATCCACATGGGTTACATGATCCAACCATGTCACGGTGGACCGAGGTGATGATGCGACTAGGATGTGGTAGGGTTCTGACCCCCTATAATGATGAGTTCTTTCACTGGTGGCATTGACAGGTCATAGCCATCGATGAATATCCCTATGAGGGGATTGACTAATGAGGGGATCATGACATGCCATTGCCACCGGGATCCACCTTTGGAGAGATCGATGAGAATTGATTTTTATATATTTCATTTTTTTTGTGTTTTTCAATTTGATAAATGCAAACAAAAACACAAATATTTTTGTATAGTATCAAGTATTAACAATTGTTTTCGTACATAGACGTAGTTCCGTGATGACCAGATGGGTACCAATGACATCGACACAGGGGATGAGTAGATGAGATGGTAGGAGAGGACGTGGAGAGATTTCTCTAGAATGTGTAGGGAAACCTATCTCATTTGACACACATGATTCCTATGGTCCAAGTGGAGGATCTTCCAGGGGCGATGTAGAGGCAGGTGGTGGGTGTACCCTGTGCGTGGGTGAGACTCTTCTGACATATTGAAAATGCCGTAGTGTGCTATCATGACACACATCCGACACAATAGGATTAGATTCCATGGTTATGTGATGTACTTGTCGTATATGTATTTTGAGTGAATTAGCCCAATTGTTTACTATGACAACATATTTTTTGGACTTAAAAGGATGAAATACAAAAAAAAATTTGGTCTTCGGCTTTACTTATATATATTACAATGGATGAATGTATGAATGTTTTCTTTCTTTACTTAGTTATGTGACAAATGCTAATGTAAAATGTAGTTAGCATATGCATGGGACAAATGGATAACTCATGCAACATAGACTTAACATTGACCATTGACAAAAGTTTGCAATGCAGGAGGCATCAACAAACTCTCCATAGGGACTGAAATAACAACCAATCGGAGGAGTAGAATCTAAGAAATGAGTTCAACTTCCAAAGGTCATGGTAAACCCAAACCTTGGATGAAATGGACTCAAGAGTTTTTTCTCTATTCAAAGGTGACACGACTGCTGTTGATAGGAGATAATATTCTTTTCTCACCCGTCTTTTTTTTTGTTCTTTTCATAGTAAAAGAAATGCTATGATACATGAGAGGAAATGAGTGTCGCAAGTAAGAAACTAGTTCCGAGTAGTGGAACATACCTATGCTCAATGCAAGGGACCGCATGCAAGGCATGGACACTCAGGGGGATGTTTCCTCTATGGGTAAAGGGTGTAAAGATGCATAGGATATATGAAAGGCACTTCTTAGCTAATGCCGAGAATTGCTGGGGAAAGAGGATTATAACGAGAAAGCAAGAGCCGAAATTAGGCTAAAAAATGCAAGCATGATAATGGGATGCAATTACAACTTAACTCAAATAGTGTCCTTTTCCATAGTTGTTAGTCCCCTCGGCCCGAAAAAGTATAAAATAATACCCAAGAGAACTCTTTTAGCCAATGGTGACCAGAGTATTCCTTTTTCGTAAGTAGTCTACTTGGTTCGGAAAAGGGTTAAACTTATACAAAAATAACTACTTGGTTCGGAAAAGGGTTAAACTTATACAAAAATAAACATTCTTTCAAAACCATTTAATGAGTGTGAAAGAGACAAGTTCACTCAAAAATCTTTTCATTTTTTCGAGAGTCAGAAAATAGATTAACTAAGACTTGGGGGGAGTCCCATAGGTAGTGGTCAGAATGATATTGAGTAAGAAAATGGGGTTCGAATGCAAAGTCATATTGGGACTATAAGGAACTCTTGGACCTATGGAGTAACTTTTGCATGGGCACCAAATGACAAAAGTGTTCTAACTAGGGTACCCATGTTTGGTAAGTCTCTACCACTTAATAACGCCACTTCTAGTAATAGCGAGAAGGTTCTGTCTGCTAAGAAGTGGGTTTGTACCTAGGGTATGTGAGTCACTGTCATAGGACGATGTAGAAATGCAAAGCGGGGTGAGAACCTATCCTATATGCCAGTGATGGAATATACATGCCATAGGCACCAATGGGAGATAGGACGCTGGAAATCCCTAAAAACCCTGGAAAAACCAATTTAGACAAGTCTTTCACTGCGCTATTAGTACATAAGGTCAAAAATAAAAAAAGATAGGGTAAAACTAAAGTGGGTTAGAATTATCTATTAATAGTAAAAATAATATTTTTTACCATACCATTTGAGTTTTTCAACCACATAGTGCTTTTGAGGCCATTTTACCCATGATCTTCCAGTGATGATTTCGGGAGCTATGATCAACGAAATTGGAAACTGTCTGGACCAAGTAAGTGCCTATCCTATTCTCTTCAATTTCCATGGTTTAATAATTAATTTTAGTGCTCAAATTTTAAGTTTAAGAGGTCGTAACTTGGAAAATAGGGTGTACGCAAGCTATAATTTACAGGGTCGCATACACGACCCCATGTACACGGGCGAAGAGAAGCCTTTCCACATACATCGAGCCCTATACACGACTGTCATAAGGGTAGCCCGCGTACAACTCTGCACTCAATGTTTTTAATGAAAATTGACTCAATATTTGATGTTTCCTTTGCAATATGGTTATATAATGGAGAGAAAGGGAGCATAAGGAGGTCGATGCTGCAGTAAAAAGAGATGTGAGGGCCCAAAAATATTTGCAAGATGTGGGATCTATAATTTTTGGGCCATAAAATTATTGAGTGCTCAAGTGAGGTTGCTCTAGATATTGATAAACTACCGGGATCCGTAGACTGAGGCCTTCAACCTCAATGGGAAACCATTAAGAATTGAAGTGGATGATACATACTTTATCCCATGATTGTCTCACCGAGACAAGATGGTAAATATTAAGGCCCAAGGGGCTGGAGGTGGGAGGACTATGGAGGAGTACATCACCACCTACTATGCTACAGGCACAAAGAAAGTAGAGAGCCAATTCCCTATCATGGAAATTGAGAACCTGAGTCTAAATATCGTCATCTTAGTACTCACATGGATATCAACGTCTGCCTCATTGCACCAGGCATTGAGGCCACTCATGTTATATGCGGTGGAGTGTTTGAGACCCATGTTTTATGATTGGTGCACCTCACTACTGGCTAACATGAAGAGCCAGTTGACAGGCTGCAAACTTTGGAGAATAAGAAAATTTGGGTTCACATCTATATTGTGTAGTTTTTTCTTTGAGAGGGTTCCAAGTTTGATTCCTAGAGTAGAGATTAATCCACATGGGTTACACGATCCAACCATGTCACGATGGACCGAGGTGATGATGCAGCTAGGAGGTGGTAGGGTGTTGACCCCCTACAATGATGAGTTCTTTCACTGGTGGCATCAACAATTCATAGCCATCGATGAATATCCCTATGATGGGATTGACTACCGAGGGGATCGTGACATGCCATTTCCACCAGGATCCAACTTTGGAGATATAAATAAGAATTGATTTTTATATATTTCATTTTTTTGTGTTTTTCAATTTGATAAATGCAAACAAAAACACAAATATTTTTGTATGGTATCATGTATTAACAATTATTTTCATACGTAGACGTAGGTCCGCGACGACCAGATGGGTACCCATGACATCGACGTAGGGACTGAGGAGATTGGATGGTAGGCAGGGACACAGAGAGATTTCTCTAGATTGTGAAAGGAAACCTATCTCGTCTTATGCACATGATTCCTATGGTCCAGGTGGAGGATCTGCTAGAGGTGATGCAAAGGCAGGTGGTAGGTGTACCCCGTGCGTGGGTGAGACTCTTCCAACGTCTTGAAAACGCCGTAGTGTACTATCATGACACGCATCCGACACCACATGATTAGATGCGATGGTTATGTGATGTACTGGTCATATATGTATTTTGAGGGAATGAGCCCAATTTTTTCTATGACACCATATATTTTGGACTTTAAAGGATGAAATATAAAAAATATTTTGTTCTTCAACTTTACTTATATATCTTACAATGGATGAATGTATGAATGTGTGTTTTCTTTACTTAGTTATGTGACAAATTCCAATCTAAAATATAGTTAGCATATGCATCAAATACTTGATTAGAACATCTAGGGATGTGATTATTAGTAATAAAATCAAAATATTGTTCCAAAAGTCGTACTCGTAGGAATCGTCGGAGTAAAGTAGGATCTCTCACTCGGTAACTACCGTTCAAATGACATACAACTAACTAGGAGTCCAGATGAACTTCTAAATATCGAACACCATGTGAAATGGCGTCGCATAATAACTTTATAATGATGCTATACTCAACCACATTATTCATTGATGGCTCCAGACAAACGTCACCTGAAGGCACCATTTGTTCCTCAGGTGAATAGATAACCCAAGTGGTGGAAGCCATGTTCTGTGTATGAAAACTGGCACCATCTACGAATCCTAGGTACACCGAAGATCCCATTGAAATCTACCAACCAAGGGAAAACTCAATAAGCAAGCCGGTGACACAAAAGGAAAAATAAATATAAACACGAAAATACACTAGTATACAAAGGTCACACATGAGCTTCAAGGCTCAAGTGTAATACCTTTCAAGGTAGAGCCCATTTCTGGGCTCGTCCAACACATTCCCATCATAATATTCTAATTCGTAGGCTCCTTTCTCTAGGACATGTCACACGATATAAGGACCGTGCCACATGAGGTTGAACTTTCTTGCCCCCAACAGTTCCTTACCTTGGTCATAAAGAAGGACCAAGTCACCCTTAGCCTACTGTTGGGGACAAACAGACTTATCATATTGGACCTTAACATGTCATTTATTCACTTCGATGCTCGTAGATTCATCTTGACGCTACTCATCGAGGAGTTCTAGGTGTATGAGGCGTTCTTCGAGACCGATCATTTTAGGTAGGAGCTCGATTTCCAACTTAAGGGAAGTGATTTAACATTCAATAGGAAGAATAGACTCCACACTATGAACTAACTGAAACGATGAGAAACCGATGGAATTCTTTACCATGGTTCGATATGCCCAAAGCACAGGGTAAAGCATCACATTCCAATTAGATTTACTCTACCTGCCAATTTTTTCAAAATGGTCTTTAGAGATTTATTCACGGCCTATACTTGTCCATTTTACTGGGGGTAATAGGGGGAAGAATGATCCTGTGTCAAACACTCTGCCATCATCTCATTTGGGAAGTGACTACCATGATCAGTGACAATCTCTTTTGGGATTCTGAACCAGGATATAATATGATTGAATCAGAAAAATGTTGCAGTCTTACCATCAGATTTAACGGTAGGCATGGCCTCAACCCATTTAGTAAAATAATCCACGACCACGATAATATGATGGTGCCCCCCAACAAAGGCTGGATTGCATTCCATAAAATCCACCCCCCACTTAGTGAAGGGACCGACAATAATTACTAGGTGAAGAGGGGCCAGGTGCAAGCTCATTTTACGAGCGAACACTTGGAAAGGGTGACACTTCTTGACTGCTTCGACGTAATATTTAAAAATTGATGGCCAAAAATAACCAACTCGCAATATCTTTTGAGTTGTCACAAGCCCAGATAAATGACCACCACATACCCTAATGTGACATTCATTGAGGATGGTCTCTTCTTCCTTGCAAGTCAAACAACGACGCAAAATATTATCTACCCCTCGACGATACAATGTGTTGTCGATAATAAGGTAGTTCTTATTCTGATGACGTACACATCGTCGATTGTCTCTCGACAAATACTGGGGAAGTTTCAGGGTTTGAAGGTAGATTAGAATATATCCATACTAGGGGTCCAAAGACAATATAAGGAAGATATGTTCATCCACGAATAAATCCTCATCCAGCCTAGGGAAGTTTGACATCAGTTCCACAAAAACTAGGGATTTATTGGATTTCGCAGAGGAAAAATAAAGATCAAATTCTTGCAAAATAACAATGCACTTATTGTATTTCACCCCTATGATACACCTGGTAAGGAATTATTGAAATGGATTGATATCCACAACCACGTTAATCTTGCAGAGTAAGATATAATGACGTAATCTTTGAACCACATGTACGACGGATACGACTAGCTTCTCTACATGGGAGTATTTAAGTTCAGGACCAACTAGATTTTGGCTAAGGTAGTAGATAATTTTCTTATGGAGTTTTTCGTCCTCCTGAATAAGAACCATACCAACCGTCCCTTTAGATGCAACAATGTAAAACAACAAGTCTCTACTGTAGTCTTGGGGCTTCAACAGAGGCGTCAATACCAAGGATTTCTTAAGAGCATTGAAGGATTCCCAATCTCACTCATCCCATGATCCAGATTATTTTGAGAACGACATGAAGACATAAATATAACCGAGATGTAACAATGAAATGCACAAAAATATAGAAGATAACACATAAATACAGGGAAATCCAACTTCTATTACTGAATAAGATAGAAAAACATTGTAGAATCCAAACTGACAGAATGGGATAGCCTATCTATGAAAGGAAAGAGATGTTGGCTATGCTTCATTCACAACAAGCTTTACATCACACTCCATTGCATGCTTAAAGGGCCTCCTTCCCCTCAAATATTTATGAGAGAGTGAGAGGAGAACAATTCCCATGATGCATGTGGGATAAATTGGACCAAGTTTATAAAATGCCATAGGCATGTAAAACACTAGGACTTCCCGGGTGGTCACCAATCCCAGTACTACTCTAGCCTGAGCGCGCTTAACTGCAGAGTTCTAATGGGATCCAGTGCATTAAAGCTATGCTATAGGCATGTACATAAGACCACTAGATGTCTATAATTAACAAATGAAGATGGCATTACATTCCATTCCCCATCAAAAGAGTGAATATCGTGGTTTATCAAAACCACATGCTCAAAATGGTGATTCAGTGGAAAAGGTGGATTTCCATCGAGATCCATCTGGATCATTCCTCCCCCCTTAGGAAGAAATGATCCCCATTGCGTCAAGTTCCCTTGGGAGATGGGGAGACTTCTGCTAGATCTGAATCTTGGTGCACTACTTGCCTTGCTGAAGAAGTTGTCTTGCTTAGCTTGTTGAAGGCTATCATGAACCTTTTGTTGGAGGGGTTGGATCCATTCAACCATTATAGCTGCATGATCTACCTGAGTGTGGGAGGACTCTGTCGGTGAATATGTAGCATGAATAGTATGAAGGGTTCTGTTATAACCTTGCTTGACTGGGCAGTGTGGAGGCACCCCCGTAGGTGCATCAAGAACATCTTGGTACTCTTACACAATATTGTCATTCTGCTTCTGTTAGATAGAAATGTCTTGGGATGAGGTTGTAGTGGTTGCAATGTCCTTCTATTCACCTTTTGATCGAATTGTGAAGAGGCTAAACTTTGGAGTATGAGATATTACTTTGTGGCATTATTTTGGTGGGATAATACTTAGAACTACCTTTGGTATTCTGTATAGCTGACCCCCCATAGTAATAATGATGCTACAGGGTCGAGACTCATAAAAAAACATGATGCCTCCACATATAGGGCTGGCCTAATAGAACATCACAAACTTCTAGTGGGGAAACATCACACAATATCTCATCCTTGAAGGGCTTGATGTCATAGGACATGCGACAGTGTTGGCTGACACAAAGATCTTGACCTTGGCGAAGCCATCTGATGTTGTATGGCTGCAGGTGTGGTGTTGTTGTAAAATCCAACTACTTGACAACCTCTACTGAGATGCTGTTCTTTTGGATTCCTCTATCAACAATAAAATGCAATGGGCCCCCCTTCACCCACATCTGTGAATGGAAGAGTCGCTCCCCCTCCTAAGGATCCTCTTCTGGTTGGATTGTTGCAATTGCGACAATAGAAGTGGGTTCTACATCAATGATCTATATCCTTTTATTATTTTCTGAATCAGGGTCCAAGTCAGGGTTCAACTCTTTGTCTTTGAGATTGGCCACCAATGACTGTATTGAGTGACATTCATTTGTGTTGTGCTAAGGGATTTTGTGGAACTTACACCACTTCCCAATGTCATTCTTAGACTTCCCGTTACCCATTTTTTCCTACATTTGGGGATGGCTCTCTTGAGGCTGGCCTTCCTTGCTCTGCCCTTCATTATGTGATTTGGAGTTGCCTTTTCCATGCTTCTCCCACTTATTTCACTGCTTGAATTTTTTCTCAATTTTGACTACATATCGATAAGAAACTCCCAGTGAGGAGATGTCCAATAAATCCATCTCTGTTTGGATGTACCTATGTAGACCACTACGGTACTTTAAAACTAGGTTCCACTTAGAGTCTTTGATACCTAGATTTGAGCACAAGGTATGAAAAATGTTGGTGTACTCTGATACCATTTGGTCTCTTTTCTGACGTAAAGTTGTCCATCTCATGTATTGGTCATCATAGTTTACGATAGGGTAGAACTCCTCCTTTAGGTCATCTACAAAGGCCACCCAAGTGGGTTCTCTCCCAAATAGTGTAGATTCATCCACAATGTACCTCTCCTAATAACCTTCCCACCAATGTCTGACATGGGGAAGGGATTTAAGGAGCACGAAGGTGATCTTTTCACTGTCAGAATTTTTTTGGATAGAGTAATAACCTTCTAGCAGATTCAACCATTTTTCTAAAGCATTTGCATCTATCTGGCCTTCAAATAAGGGGATATCAAAATCGGCTTATACCTTGAAGGGTGTCACACTTGTGAAATGGATTCTTGTCAAAGATGCCTTAGCTGCTGCCATCGGTAGTCTTCGAAGTATCTCAACAAAGTTTTCCATCATCTCGTTCCTCTGTCGCAAGAGAGCTTCCTCGAGCAACATCTTGAAAGGATCTCCTGCTCTATTATCTCTCTTTTCTTCTGCCATGGGAGGTCTCTTGGGATAGCGAGAGAGGTTTTCCTCAAGTGAAACTAGCTCGAGACCCAAATCTCTATACCCTAACCTTGTTGGGGATCTACTATGAGAAATAACAACGAGCAGACTGCTCTAATACCACTGATCCAGATTATTTTGAGAATGACATGAAGACAAAAATACAACTAAGATATAACAATGAAATACACAAAAATATAGAAGAGAACACATACATATAGTGAAACCCAACTTCTATTACTGAATAATATAGAAAAACACTGTAGAACCCAAACTAGTAGAATGGCGTAGCCTATCTCTGAAAGGAAAGAGATGGTGGCTATGCTTCATTTGCAACAAGATTTACATCACACTCCATTGCATGCTTAAAGGGCCTCCTTCACGTCAATTATATATGAGAGAGTGAGAGGAGAACAATTCCCATGATGCATGTGGGATAAATCAGACTAAGTTTATAAAATTCCATAGGCATGTAAAACACTAGGACTTCATGGGTGGTCACCCATCCCAATACTACGCTAGCATGAGCACGCTTAACTACAAAGTTCTAATGGAATCCAGTGAATTAATGCTATGTTATAAGCATGTACATAAGCCCACTAGGAACTCATTACACGATGTCTATAATTAACAAATGAATATGACATTACATTCCATTCCCCATCAAAAGGGTGAATATCATGGTTTATCAAAACGACAAGTTCAAAATGGCGATTTAGTGGAAAAAGTGGATGTCCACCGAGATCCATCTGGATCATCCCATATGAACAAAGTGTCCTTCTTCAAAAGACACATGAAACCCTTAGTTATGTTGGAATAGTTGGCTACGAAATGACATAGGAAGTTAGCCTCCCCTTGTAAATCCTGAAGTTGTCGAATGTTGCGTGGGGGAGGCAACCAAAGTATTTCCTCAATGTTCATAGGATCCACTATGATCCCATGCTTAGAAATGATGAATCCTAAAAGGAGATGAGACCTAACACAAACAATGCATTTATGAGGGTTCAATTGAATGCGATAATAGAAACATCTTTCAAATACTATTCGAAGGTGAGTCGAGTGATCTACCCTTTGGCTAGAGTGAGCAACACGATCGTTTAGATAAGCTTTGACAATATGCTTAAGATTGTGAAATGCAAAGGTCATGGCATGCTAAAAGGCCGCTTCAACGTTTTTAAGACTGAAAGGCATTTTCTGGTATGCAAAGATACCCCAAGGACAAATAAACATCATCTTGTGTTGAACCTTGGGTTTGATTTGAATTTGATTATAACTTGAAAATCCATCCATGAAAGAAAATACTTCGCTTCCAGCACATTCATCAATAATTTTGTCAATAAAAGGAGTGGGGAAGTTATCTTTAGGACAAAATTTGTTCAGGTCCCTAAAATCCATACATACACGGATTATTCCTTGATTTTTATCTACAAGAATAGGGTTGGACACCCATTTGGTCAAGGGAACCAGGTATATGAAGCCAACATTGAGAAACTTCTCCACTTTTTCCTTAATAGCAGGGACCTTCCTAGGATTTATAGCTCTAAGACGTAGTCGAACAAATTTAGAATTCAGATAAGTTTTAATTTCATGTTAGAAAATGTTGGGGTCAATTGCTAACATCTCTTCGTATGACCAAGCAAATACATCTAAAAATTCTTTGAAGAGATCAATGTAGATCTGAATTTCCTTAAGTGAACAATCTGCACCGATATATACATTTTTGATTTCATTAGGGGTTTGAGAGATGTTGATATTGATGGTAGGGGAAATGTCATCCATGTTTCCTTCGACATAAATAACATGCGTATCTAATGGGACCACGACGTGACCGACCATATCACTCAGGGTGGACCTGAACTCATCATGTTCAATCCTCACAAGCTCTGGGAGAAAATAGGATCAATGATGCATATCGTCCCAAGGCTGATAAGAGACAAACATGGCCTATAAGATGGATTCATTAGAGGGTGAAGTATCATCAAGGAAATTATGTGAACAAGATGATTGTATGACCCTTATGGGCTCTAAGACGGGATCCACCTCATCCGTCTGCGAGGAGGAAGGATTCGGGTCAACAATAGCTTCTTGTATAGCCTTATACGCAACTTCTACTGCAGATAATGGCATTGCCATTCCAATGTGTGAATGAGCTTCGTACGACATAGTTGGGAAAGGTAGGGTCCAAGGGTCATTGAAATACAAAGTACAGAAAGGAACGAACCTCATCGACAACAAAGAGTCACCAGAGAGGACATTAATGTATGAAATTGGTGTCACAAAATCAAAAGTACCCATTAGGGAAGAATACATCCCGACACCAATATTCTCAGTAGCCTGCTTAGAATTATCAATAACAGGGACCAAAGGCCCCACCGATACATTAGGAATAGGATGTGTAAAGGAAAATTGGTTAATCATCACAACATTTCCTTCGTGAGGAGAGCATAGAAAGTGGAAAACCGACGACACAGTGGTTGTGATAGCATAAATCCAATTATGTCCTAGAAAAAGATTGTAGTCGAGAGGCACGCCAACCACCTCGACCTTGACCTCCATGGTCTTTTTTCCTAACTGGACTCGGAAAGAGTTAAGGATACCGTGGTGTCTAAAATAACATCCATCGAATGTAGTTAACATGGTCATGTATTGAGACAGGGGCGGAGAGCCAATGGCTTTCCAACAATCCAAAGACATCACGGATGTCGAAGCACCTTCATCGATTACAGTATGTTTGATGGTAACATTCATATGCTCCACATGGATTTGAAAGGACACATGGTAAGGTAAGTGAGGCTTAATGTCCATGACATCAAACTTGATAACCTTTGAGCCACATGGGTCTAGAGCTCATAACAAAGATAGTAAGGCGGTCCTCTGTGAAGGACACGTCTAGAGTGTTAAAATATTCGATGTGCTCATTTTACCATAGACAATATCACCATTTTCACCCAACCATAGGCACATAACCACCCCCGATGTAAGACCCCTATTTCCCCCAACTTGTAAATACAACTATAACTTGTCAAAAGACTATGGGAAGACTGAATATGTGTGGATGTTGAAATTAATGAACCTTTTTGTTACAAAAGGTAATGCATGTAATTATGTTATTAAATAAAATGGATAGTATTGCATAAATTCTGAAGGGGGTTTGCCAAGGTATATCATGATGCTATGAGAGAAATGGTGAGGGGAACCGACAATGGTTGAGATGACCCCCACTAGACCAATACCTTACTGGATTTAAATTACTTAGACCCAGAACAATCCTCTGACTCATAAATAAATTACTAGTCAAGATGGTAGTCAGGAAGTCCTCCTCCAGAGTTAAGGAGGAGATGGGCAGAGTACCCATCTGAAATACTTCCTGAACTGACCATGAACTGGGGATTGAGACCCACAAAATATTTCATAGGAAGATGAGAAAAAAAGGGAATTCTTGGGAAGAGAGTATTTGTGAAGAAGATGAGTCGAGAGACCATTATTCCATAGAGAGAAGAGCATGTGCAACTCTTTAGTTATGAACAAAACTAAAAAAATAGATTTCTCTGGGTGCAAGAAGTTGCTGGAAGCATTTTCAGTCTAAGATGATAAACAAGGTTGTAGGAAGACAAGTGACTGATGTGGCACTTGTTGTAGACCCCTTGGCTTGGTGAAGAGAAAACTAATTTCCAATTTCTTATGGGAGGAGGAGAGTGGCCTTCGTCTTTGACTTTCTCTAAAAAAGAAGGAAGGGTCTCTCTCAAGGAATCATGATATAGCTAGGGGTTGGCCAACATTAAATCCATGCAGAAGTTGCTGGCCTACATTTGGGTGGATAAGGTCACACCTCTCAGTAGTTTCTTCACTATCTGGTTCCTTGATAAGTATTCTCATACCCTGTGCACTAAAATTGAATTGATGGTTGAATATCTGTGTCTATGATTAAACTTTTCATTTTATGATTAATAATAGAAATG
>ML808882.1:175528-219094 GCA_009831015.1 Picea engelmannii
GATAAGGTCACACCTCTCAGTAGTTTCTTCACTATCTGGTTCCTTGATAAGTATTCTCATACCCTGTGCACTAAAATTGAATTGATGGTTGAATATCTGTGTCTATGATTAAACTTTTCATTTTATGATTAATAATAGAAATGCGTATGGTTTTTCTGTGAACCCCTACCTTTGAATGGTTTCTGGTTTCCTTAGCTTACAATAAGAGAACCATTAGACATGGGTATTCAAAAGAATTTAGGAATAAGTTTACAGTTCCTGTACTGGTCGAAAAATACCTTTTTCTATTTTAGAACTTAAGTTCTGTGAATGGAAGGCACTTCCTTCAAACCAATCATCCAAGATTCCACGGGCTCATGCCCACAACCCTACTCAAATCATGACTAAGAGTTGAGCATGCAACCCTGAGACTTGTCAGAGGAATCATATGACCAAGACCTTGGAACCCTTCGCTAGGTCCGAAAGGAGCAAAGCTATTTTGGCTACCTGCTGGTGTGGTTACCGACGAGGTTGAACAACATATGAGGTTTAATTAACCATGACTGTGGGATTTGTCCTATCGTTAAACCTTGACCCACTTCCTGATTGCGAAGGGATGAGAACCGTAGATACGAGGAGATTCAAGATATTCCCTGACCATTGGATCAACGCCGTGGTTAGTCCGATGTTGACCACTCTGGGTGAAAAGGAGTGTTAAGCGGGTGGAACCCCCAAACGACAAACTCATGAAGTGACGAGAAACATAGATCTGTGTATGCTTTGATATATCCCATGACTATTGGATCTACGCCGCGGTCAGGTCGACGTTGACCACTACGAGAGAAAGGGAGTTTTAAATGGGTAGAACCCTTGAACGCTGAAGTCATGAAGCGACGAGGACCGTTGATCTGAGGATGCGTCAGGATCCCTCCTAACAGTTGGATCTAGACTGTGGTCTACCTAACATTGACCACTCTAGGAGTAAAGAGGAAATTACATAGAGGATCCCCCGAATGTAGAAGTCGCGAAGCAATGGAGGCCGTAGATCTATGGATCTACGTGGATCCATATCGACCATGGAATATAAGGGGTATTGGGAGGCTAGTGGAGGGAGTTTGGAATTCGAAGTTCCGAGAGATTTTATAGGTAGGAGAAGCTAGAGACTCCCGGAGGCTCTCATCTCAGAGTGATGTGGCACACTAACATCACCTAGGGTGACATGGAACCATGTTCAACATGCCACATGCCACCTCAATTCGTGCTTTTTATAGATCTTATATTCTGATTAGAACATGACACGTGTCACCCATTGATGGGGCCACGTGTCATTTCTTCCCTTTGCCACATGTCATTTCCCTGGTGCATGCTCGCTTAGCCTAAAAGTTGGTGGAGTACCTAGGACATTGGGAGTTTGGGACTTCGGGGAACATGGAATGTTGGAACACTGGGTAAATCGGTCGAAGGCCTAGACCTACCTGCCCCATTCATCTACATTTATTGCGCCACCACATGTAAGTGTGGACCCTTCAGGAGTCTGGGATTTTGGAACTCCAAAGGTTTGGAGGTGGTGTATTGAATAATTCGAAAAGGCTGAAGGCCAGAACCATGTGGCAGGAAGTCATGGTTTCAGGATTCTGGAGGATATGCGATTAGAGAAAGGGGCGTTTAGTGCCGAACGCCAAAATTCCTTAAGCCTATGTGTTAAATGAGGATGAAGTTCTGCCGTTGGATTTAACGATGGATGGATTTCCACCATAGATCTAGGAGAGCTGGGGAACTACGAGACTTCGAGGAAATTGGGTTGGTACAAATGAGATGAACCCACATGGGCGCCACATGGACCTTGACCAATAATGACTGAAGAGATTTGGGAGGGTGTAAATCCCAATCCAGAGATTAGATTCGAGCATGGTAGAAATTGTTAGAAATATTTTGATGAGTAGAAGAGGATGGAGATCCTGGGAAGAAGATTCAATATGATTAAGGAAAGTGAAATTTTGATGCCGCACCCCTAAAAAGGGTACTTAGGGGTCGGGTGTGTTATAGAGTGGTTGTCAGACAATTGGATTAGGTTGATGGATAGTTGGTATGGATTGTTGGTTGTCATTGATTTCAACCATTGGAGAGTGATATTGTATATTGATGTCAACCCTTAGTGATTTATGTCAACCCTTGGAGAAAGTCTGGTAGAAAATTCTGGTAGCACAAAGGTTTGGGTAATGGACCCAAGGTTGTTTCATGTATAATGGTATGAGTTTTAATATATTTTAATGTAATACTACTCTATATGGATATTACATGTCATTCCATTTCCGGTGGTATGTGGAACGTCACATAACTCCTCATGATTAGAGAGTTATGGCCATGAGAAGTTGGAGAACCCAGGTTTGGGTAATGGACCCACGTTTGTTTTATGGATAATGGTATGTGTTTTGATATATTTTCGAGTAATACTATTCTATATAGATATTACATGTCATTCCATTTCTGTTGGTATGTGGAATGCCACATAACTCCTCACGGTTTGAGAGTTATGGCCTTACGAAGTTGGAGGACCCTCATATGTCATCTAGAAGCCCCAAAAGGTCAAAGTAGTCAAAGTGGTTTAAGAGATTCTAGAAGGTAAATAATAAAGTGAAGTGATGAGTGTACCATAATTCAAAGTGAATACAAAATAAATTATTTAAATAATAAATTTAATGGAGAAATTAGAAGTGGGTTAACCCTAAAATAAGGAAAGTGGGCAAAGTGACCTAGAAGATGTTTTTAAGGAAGCTACTTGGAGAGTATAAATAAGAGGCAAGGATCTCTCATTTCATATCACACTTGAGAATATTGAATATATATATGTGTCTGAGGTAACCAAAATATATCTAAGCCAAATTTCCGAGGGAAGGTGAAGAAAAGAAGGCCGAAATTCAAGGAAGGATAAATTCTTTTGATGATGCTTTCTAAGGTATGTTATTTACAGGTCATCTCACCATTTTCGCAATAATTTTTTTTATGTAATGATTCAAACTATGAAATTGCTATTCCAATGAAGAAACATATCCAAGTATCTGTGGTAAAAAATTCAGCATGTGGATCGTTTTATTTTTGGAGTTACACTCCGTGGAAAATAGGGTTTGTGGCTAGTCCTGAAACTAGTCTAAAACATGTGTTTCGGGTAAAAACGTCATAAATTCTTCATAACAGATCAAAATTCAGTAATACAAAATGTGTTGGTTAGAGAACAGTCTATAGTATGCCATGTAAAAATTTCAGATAAATTCAACAAATATTACGTGTGGGGCACACTCTACAAGGTCGCTCTCTAGAATAAGCTAGAATTCAACAATGTATGCCATTTTTTCTATAACTCATTTTATGAGAGGTTCCAAGTACTAAAACCTGGAGGAATTGTACAAAACACACTGAACAACATTGTATATCAGTTTCAGATCTTTATTCATTACAAGTACAAAGTTATGATTATTTCAAGTTAGGATTGTTGACTAATCCAAAACTAATCATGTGAGACTAAAGAAAAGTTTGATGAAAATGCTAGTCTCTTGTTGTTAAAGTTAAGGAAGGTTTGCATGTATGTGATCATATACACCAGGTCTATTACAGAGTTACAAATCAAATTTGGATGATGAAATTGATGAGGGCATTTGGTTGAGGTACATGTCGGGTACATGGTTGAGACAAGTAGTTGATGAGTTGGCACATATATGAGGTGTATAGTTGATGATGCTGGTACATCTCGATGAGTCATAGTTGATGAGTAGTTGATACATGATTGGTACATACTTGGTACATGGTTGGAGACACTTGTTAGTAGTATTGTTGACACATGGTTTATGGATGATGTAGCATACTAGTATTATTAGAAACACATATTGATCTTGGTGATGATTATGAGTTGTTGTGTTATGCTTGGTTGATGCACATCTTTGAGAGTTGTCTTGGTGATTGATATTGGTGAGTAGATCTGATTTGGTTTATAAGATTGATGATACAGGTTGTTGTTATAGGTTGTTTAGACAATTTGTTGTGACAGGTTATTTGTATAGGTTTGGTGCATGGTTGATGCACTTGTTCATGGTACATGTTGAGGTATAGGTTGGTGCATGGTTTATGCACTTGTTTATGGTACAGGTTGATTACATATTGTTTGGTACAGGCTGGTGCATGGTTGATGCATGGTTTAGGTTATTTGGTACAAGTTTACAACATTATATCTCACAGTGATAGTGTGACAATGGTTCCATCATTCTACTTATACGTCAGGGCAGTTGGATGGGACAGGGATAGGTGGTTGTAGCCACCTTCCGGTTGTATCCGAAGAACATAAGGGGTTGTAGCCTCCTTCTAGTTGTAGCCATAGAATTGGGGAGTTGGAGATTGCCTCAGGTGGGAGCTTGAGAAACTAGGGGGTTGGAGCCTCCTTCCAGTTGCAGCTAGAAAACAAAGGAAGTTGTTGCTTCCAATGAATGTAATTCTTCAATACATATAAGAAAAATCATTCTGTGGTTTTATCCCTCTTTGGGTTTCCACGTAGAACACTGGTGTACTGTGTATGTGTATGATTGTTCATTTTTTCATTGCTTATTTACTATGCAGTTATTGGATGATAATGATACGTTGATATAACACTTGGATTATATGGTTAAAAATGATTAAATTGCTCTATTACTAATTCACCCCCCCTCTCAGTAATCCAACAGTGGTATCGGAGCGGGCAACAACACTTGGCTTTCTTGGGATCATGAAGGAGTGGATAAAAATATTATTAGAGAACTTTTCAGGGGTAACACCCTATCTTACCCCATTCATAAGAAACTTATCTAAACCAATGCTAAAAAGAGGAATGGAACTTTCTGATGTTGTCATATGTTTTGAAATTATGAACTGTGTGTTGCTAGTGTTCCAAATAAAGAACCCGACTTCACCTTGCAAATTGTATGTGATGTTCATAAACTGGTAGATAATTAACTAACATAAAATGTTATCATCACTCAAGCATTCAGTGGACAGTAGGGAAAATACAACGTAAAGGATGGTGACACACCATGAGTTGGGGGAAAGCTCCCACAATAGAGAAGAAGAATCTGATGAGAGGAGGGAAGTGGAAAGCCCTCTAGATTTGGCTGAAATTGTAAGAAGCCTCATGGACGAATTATAGAGTTGTAAGGCTAACAATGAAAGGTTGATAAAAGAACATGAACAACAAACTGAAATTAACAAAGTTATACTGCAAAGCCTATCAGATATACAAAAGCAACTGCAACATGGACCAACAAGCAGTCATGTCGACATACATCATACTAAGAAGAAACAAAGTCCACCTGAGATACAAAATCATGGTCCTGAAAGTAGCCACACAAGGAGAAGCACCTCGAAGAAGGCCCAACATTGAGCCAAGGGACATTCCACGGAAGAATCCTCTAGTGAGGAAACTGACAACTCCAAGGAGTCTTCTAGTAGAAAAACTAGTTCACATTCCTAGAGGAGGAGAAAGAAGAGGAAACATTCCAAGAGCCATGACCCTAAAGAGTTTAAGAAAGCCAAACCACCTAATTTCGATGGAGAAATTGAAAAAGGGGAAGAAGAAAAAGTTTGACTACTTGGCTTGAAGAAGTACTTCAAAGTCCATGACTACTCTGAAAACTTAAAGGATCAAATAGCCATTTTCAACTTGAATGGAAAGGCCTCCATTTGGTGGGAGGCCCTTATGAATGTGAAAGGAATCCATGAGAAGGACTTGTCATGGAAACAATTTGAGAAATACTTCAAGAAGAAGTATCCGTGGGAAAAATACTTTGATCGGAAGACCAAGGAGTTCTATGAACTCAAGTTAGGACAACTCACAATAGATGAATATATCAAAAAATTTCTTGAGATGATAAGGTATGTGCCCTACATAAAGGATGAAAAGGTAAAGATGCAATGATTTATTAGTGGACTACCTCAGTCCTTCCAGGACATAATTTAATTTGATGAACCCAAGACCTTAGAAGATACTATCTAGAAGGCAAGTTACTGCTATAAGCAATTCAAGAATAAGACATAACCTCATGAGGACTGGAAGAAGAAAAGTAATTCAGGATTCAAGAAGAAGGGTTTGAAACCCTCAAGATTTAAGAACCATGGGAAAATTTCTAAGATGAGCCTTCCTACTGAAAGTATATATCATCATAATTTCCCATCTTAGAGTGGTAATAAACCCTTTGGAGCAGCCCCGGGCAAGACTGATAACACAAAGATAGAACCCTTGAAATGTTGGGTTTGTGGAGAAGAATATCTGCTGAGGGATTTTCCACATAGGAAACAAGACGATAGGAGTATCTACAACATCCAGGAGGCTACCACAATCAATGATGTGGCTAGGAGCATGCCACAAATTTATGCAGCCTTGGATAATATACAAGCTGACCACCAAGCTTCAGTGGTGGAGATGGAAGGTATGATTTCCAACCATCTAGTTTCCATTTTAATTGACCCCGGTTCTAATTTGAGTTATGTTTCCCCTCAAACTATTGAGAAATGTAAATTGAAACAAGTAAAACATGTTAAATTATGGCTGGTACAACTAGCCACTAGAACCAAAAGAAAGGTAACATAGGTCATACCAGCATGCCAATTCATTATGAATGGATTTCCCACCTGAGCAACCCTAAACATGATCCCTTTAGGATCCTATGACCTGCTGATTGGAATGTACTGGTTGGATGCCCATAAAACCAAGTTGGACTATTACAATAGGACTTTGGAGTGTGAAGATGAAGAAGGGATAAAAATCACCCTCCAAGGAATTCAAAATCCTGTCTAAGTGAGACAAATATCATCCCTTCAAGTAAAGAAGTATTGTAGAAAAGGATGTCCCTTGTATGAAATACAAGTGTTGAACTCTATTGAGAATAATAAACCAAGCCTAGAGGACCATCTCATATTAAGAGAATATAAATATGTGTTTCCAGAAGAGGTACCGGGTCTACCTCCGAGAAGATATATTGAATTTTCAATAGAAATTGTACTAGGAGCGGTGCTAGTGTCTAGAGTGCCCTATAGAATGAGTACACCAGAGATGGTTGAGCTCAAACTACAACTAAAGGATATGTTGGAAAAATGATACATTCAACCTAGTGTGTCTCCATGGGTAGAAGCAACCTTGTTTGTGAAAAGTAAGGATGGTACACTTAATTTGTGCATAGACTATAGACAACTTAATAAGATGAGCATTAAGAATAAGTATCCCTTGCCAAGGATCGATGAATTGTTTGATCAATTAACAAGTGCTACAATTTTCTCCAAGATTGAATTGAGGTTAGGATACCATCAAGTCCTAATTAAGGATGAAGACATCCACAAAAAATCCTTTAGGACAAGATATGGGCACTATATATTTGTGGTGGTGCCATTTGGGCTTAACAATGCACCAACCACTTTTATGTGCTTAATGAATAATGTGCTTAGTAAGTTCTTGGATATATTTGTGTTGGTTTTAATTGATGATATCCTAATCTATTCTAAGAGTAGGGAATAACATGAAGAACATCTCAAGTTAGTGCTTCAAGTACTAAGAGAACATCAACTCTATGCTAAATTTAGTAAGTGTGACTTTTCCAAAAACAAGTCCATTACTTAGGCCATGTTGTTTTTGAAGGAGTGGCAGTTGATCCTGACAAGATCAAATCCATTATGGATTGGCCTACCCCAAAGGATGTATCATATATCATATCCTTTATGGGCCTATCAAGATACTATAGAAGGTTCATAAAGGGATTCTCCAATATCGGTTGCCCAATCACCTCCCTTAAAAAAAAGGGAGTTAAATTCATTTGGACACCATAATGTGAAGAGATATTCCAACAACTGAAATAAATCCTAACTAATGCACCTGTGCTGAAGATTTCAGACCCAAATAAGGACTTCCTTGTGTGTACATATGCCTGCAAGGAAGGTCTTGGAGGATACCTTATGCAAGAAGGATATGTGATTTGCTACGAATCCAGAAAATTGAATGAGCATGAAATCAATTATGTGACCCACGATTTAGAATTGGATGCCATAGTACACGACTTAAAAATGTGGAGGCATTACCTCCTAGGTAGAATATTTGTACTTATGATAGACCATAGTGGGTTGAGATATTTGTTTGATCAACCAAAACTCAATGCTAGACAAGCTAGATGGATGACTCTCCTTAATGAGTTTGATTTTGAAATCAAACATATCAAAGGAAAAGAAAATAGGGTGGTTGATGCCCTTAGTAGAAGCATGAAAGTGATTCACTTGGCATTTGTAATCACCTGTGAAAAGGACGTCAGGGATATAGTCAAAAGTGCACAAGAAAAATATGCATTTTTCAAGACTGTGAAATCATACTTAGAGAAAAAGCCCATAGAGATGAAGTATGAGGGTTATCAATTGATGAATGATGGTCTGCTAACTTACAAAGCTAGGTTTTATATTCCAAATTATGACGACTTGAAGAGGTTCATAATGGATGAACTACACAAAATACCATATACCGGTCATCCTGGTTATCAAAAAATGATCACATTCACTAGGAAACTATTTTATTGGGCTGGACTGAAAAATGACATAACTGATTACTTAGCTAAATGTCTAGAATGTCAGCAGGTTAAGGTAGAGAACTGACATCCAACAAGGATGTTGGATCCCCTACCAATCCCATAATGGAAATGGGAAACCATCTCCATGGATTTCATCACAGGGTTACCAAAATCAACCAAACAAAATGACGCCATCATGGTAGTTGTGGAAAAACTGAGAAAGGATGCTCACTTTATTCCCGTCAAATCAACTTGAAAGGAAATAGATATTGCCAGTATTTTCATGAAAGAAATATTTAGACTGCATGACATTCGTAAGGAAATCATATCCGATATAGATACAAAATTTACTTCAAACTTTTGGAAATCTCTGTTTGATGGTTTTGAAACTAAATTGCTATTTAGTACAACCTATCACCCTCAAACTGATGGGAAGATAGAGAGGGTAAACCAAGTGTTAGAGGACATGTTAAGGATGCATGTAATGCATCAACCTAAGAAGTGGTAAGACTACCTACCACTGATAGAGTTTCCTTATAACAATGGCTATCAAGAGTCATTGAAGATGAGCCCTTTTGAGGCCCTCTATGGTAGACAATGCAATATTCCAATCAGCCAAAATAACCGAGTAGAAAGAATTATGATAGGGCCATATATGCTAAAGGAAATGGAACAACAAGTAGTTTAGATAAAACAAAATATGAAAATAGCTTAGGACAGACGAAAAAGCTATGTAGACATAAAAAGGACTCCTAGAGAGTTCAAAGCAGGGGATCATGTGTATCTCTGAGTTAGGCCTAGAAAAATTTCCTTGAGAATGGGAGCTTGTGCCAAGATGAAACCTCGGTATTTTGGACCCTTTGAAATTTTGGATAAAGTGGGACCTATATAATATAGAATAAAACTTCCTCCCATAGTGAAGGCACATAATGTTTTCCATGTTTCGTTACTGGAGAAATATGTACATGATTCTAATCATATAATTGATTGGTCTGTGATATAGGTGGAACCAGAGGGAGAATTCCTACCAGATCCACAATGCATAATAGACAGGAAGTAAATCCCACTCAAGAGTAGAACCATAGCACATATCAAGGTGCAGTGGAAACACTTTGGACCAGATGAAGCTACATGGGAAATGGAGGATGCCATGAAACATGCATACCCATTTTTGTTTAATTCTATACATACATAGCACATTGGCAGGTAGAACATTGAGGACAATGTTCCTTTAAGGGGGAGGGGATTGTAATACTACTATTTCCCCCAGATTGTAAATATAACTATAACTTGTCAAAGGAAAATGGGCAGACTGAATATGTGTGGATGTTGGAATTAATGAACCTTTTTGTTATAAAAGGTAATGTATGCATTTATGTTATTAAATAAAATGGATAGTGTTGCATAAATGCTGAAGGGGTTTTTCCAAGGTAGATCATGATGCTATGAGAGAGATGGTGAGGGGAAACAACAATGGTTGAGATGATCCCCACCAGACCAGTACCTTACTGGATTTAAATTACTTAGACCTAGAAGAGTCCTCTGATCCATAAATAAATTACCAGTCAGGCTTGTAGTTGGGAAGTCCTCCTCCAGAGTTAATGAGGAGATAGGGAGAGTACCCATATGAAAGACTTCCTGAACTAACAACAAACTGGGGATTCAGACCCACACAATCTTGCTGAGGAAGGAAAGAAAAGAAGGGAATTCATGGGCAAAGAGGATTTGCGAAGAAGATGAGTCGAGATACCATTCTTCCAAAGAGAGAAGAGCACGCGCAACTCTATGGTTCTGAAGAGAACTGAAAAACAAGCTTGCTATGGGTGCAAGAAGTTGATGGTATCATTTTTAGTCCAAGCTGATAAACAGGGTTGTAGGAAGATGAGTGATTGAGGAAGCACTTATTACAGAACCCCTTGATTGGTGAAGAGAAAAACAATTGCCAAGTTCTTGTGGGAGGAGGAGAGTGGCCTCTGTCCCTGAGTGTTGTTGAACAAGAAGGAAGAGTCTCTCTCAAGGCATCGTGATCTAGATAGGGGGTGGCCAAAAATAAATCCATCCAGGAGTTGCTATGCCTACGATAGGGTGGAGAAGGGCACACCTCTCAGCAGTTACTTCACTATCTGGTTCCTTCATAAGTATTCTCATACCCTGTGTACTAGAATTGACTTGATGGTTGAATATCTGTGTCTATGATTAAACTTTTCATTTTATGATTAATAATAGAAATTCTTATGGTTTTTCTGTGAACCCCTAGCTTTGAATGGTTTCTGGTTTCCTCTGCTTAGCAGCAAGAGAACCATTAGACATGGGTCTTCAAAATAAGTTAGGAATAAATTTATGGTTCCTTGGTGTAGAACCCCTCCTCTCGAAGGGATGCATGACCTCCCGGTCTAGGATCTTCTCAAGACTGAATCGAAACATTCTTCGACTCCCCACTGGAACCTCTAAGAAAACAATCCACATGTCTCTATGAAACTTCCGCTCGCATGAACAAGCGCTAAGTGCAAGCCTTTTTACACGTGACCACGCCTTGTGACCACACGCTTATTCGAAAAGGCGCGTCGCGATTTCACGTATCAGCTATATGAGTCAACCGACTCTCCATCCTTTGAACTTCCGAGTTACAAAATTATGATAAGGATCTACGCATGCTAGCTCCTCCCTTATCCTCCATCCATATGACCCTTCACTATGACCTAGGGCCAATCCTTTCGAGCGCGTCAAGATTTCACGTGTCGGGAACTCCCGATGCTATTCACCTCCGTTCTCCCGATCCTCTAATACCTGAAATTGTGAAATATTCAGATCAGATCAATGGTCCACACTGGCTCTCCAGCCGATGACTGTGATTATGTCTCGATTTCTCATTTCGCAAATCTTCATGACTCTTTCCTCCAATTTTCTGATTTACGAATCAGCGAAACGCTGATATGTCACCACATGTCCTCTTTCAATGGACGATCCTGATGATTTTGGGATTTCGCATCTCACGATTTCGCAAATTTCACTCTGCATCTTCCAAATCTTTTGGTTTCATGAAATTATGATGAATCCTCATGACTAATCAGTGCGCTACTTCTCTGAGATCTAATGAATTGTAAGATTCGACTCTTTCTGAATGGATTTCGACCCTTGATCTTGTGCAATATTCAAAATTATTTTCTGAAGGATTTCTCCCTCTCAATCCTCTGTACTTGTTCTTTCTTCGAACTTCAATTTTCTGCACTTCACCTTTGAATGCTTCAACTCTTCAAAACTTAGAAACTTTTCTAAGTGTTTCCTCTCAAGACTTAAAACCACTACTCCTCCTGAACTTCTGGCAAATGAAATTTAAATCTCGCCCCTTAGTGCACACTTGCACTCTGTGTCTTTTTCAAAAGATTTTCTGACTCCCTCCTGGCATACTCTGCGCTCAACCTCTTGAGATTTCAAACTTTAACACAAGTTTGTTTCTATACGCACTCCTTGTGCTCAATATGCACACTCTGCATACAAAATTTCCCTGCTATCTCTTCTAAGATTTAAGTCGAAAAAATACTTCTTCACACGCAATCCTTGCATAATCTTACAGGAGAGAAACAATTGAACTCGTTCAATTATTCATTCATTCACTATGAACATCATCCATTAACAAACACATAACAACACAATCAAACTATAAACAATATCAACACTGTGTATTTGGGTCAATTTCCTCAGTTCTATTCATTTCAGAAGGAAACATAATTACAGTCGTTTATCCTTTACAACTATTACAAGAGAAACTTGTCTAAGGACCGAGAGCTTTTTTCCACTCTTCTTCCTCCTATATAAATAGTATTACCTTCTATTCAAGCGGTTACCTACTCAATTAATGCAACCTAATGAATAATCAGGGCTAATATCCCACACATGTAATACATTTATAGTCATGTAAAGGATTTACAATGGTTCCGTCATTTCAAATGGTGGCCCGATTTTACACAACCAAAATTAATTAACGAGAATTCCAAAAAGCCTTTGCACTGCTTCCAAGCTAGTTAATCGTTGGTTCAACTCCTTTGATGTGTTGAGGTATCGATTCCAATTCCACGTCTGCTTCCTTTTGATGTGATTGTGATGTTCCTGCATCATTCTCCTCTGGATAAAATATTCATGGACTCCTGTCCACAAGCTCTCGCACTGTTTTTCCATGCTTCAAAATATCAGGTTCATTTACCCAACTTGAATCTTCCACAGGGTGATCTTTCCACTTTACCAAATATTCATGATACATTTTTCTTTTAGTTTTCCTTCCAACTCTCTGTTCTAAATTTTTCTCCATTTGAGGTTTTTCTGCTGTAGGCATCTGTTCTTCCCACTGAATCTCTTCTTGATCATCCAATTCTCCTGTGTCATCTATGTTATAAGGATACAAATCTACAATTTTGAATATTGATGATATCCCAATATTATCTGGCAACTTAATCTCATAAGCATTTGCTGCAAATTTTCTAAGGATCTTGCATGGTCCTATATTTTTCATCTTCAATTTATTATATGTTCTTACGAGAAACATTTCCTTCCTCAAATGAGCTAAAACTTCATCTCCCACCTCAAATTGAACTTCTCTTCTTTTCTGATCAACTCTATCCTTATACTTTTTATTACTATCCTGTATCTGCCTCTTAACTTGATCACGAAGTCTTTGCATTTCTGTAGCAAAATCTTCTACTCCAGTTCTCCTGAATTCATCTTGTTTCAAGTCTCTCAATTCTGCAACCCCTCTCGGTTGTCTTCCATATACTATCTCGAATGGAATTTTTCTAGTGCTTCTATTAACTGAATTATTAAATGCAAATTCTGCTTTTTCCAGAATTTGATCCCATTGACGACCCCGTTTAGTGACTAAAATCCTTAACAAATTTCCCAGACTCCTATTCACCACTTCAGTCTGTCCGTTGGTCTGAGGGTGATATGATGAAATAAAAGATAAATTAGTTCCCAACCTCTTCCATAGAGTCCTAAAAAAGTGTCCCACAAACTTAGTATCATTGTCTGAAACTATGCTTCTGGGCAATCCATGTAATCTCACAACTTCTCTAAAAAACAAATTGGCTATGTGTGTAGCATCATTTTTTTTCTGGCATGGTATGAAATGTTCCATCTTGGAAAATCTATCGACCACAACAAATATGGAATCACTTCCCTTCCGGGTTCTAGGTAATCCCAATACAAAATCCATACTAATTGCATCCCAAGGCCTTTCTGGAATAGGAAATGGATGATACAAACCAATGTTTTGTCTCTTCCCTTTTGCATGTTGAAAAATATTACATCGGTCTACAAAGTTATTCACATTTTCCCTCATACCTAGCCAATAATACAAACTACTCAACTGTGCAAATGTTTTATCATGCCCAAAATGTCCAGCTAAACCTCCACTATGTTTTTCCTTCAACAAATTATATCTCATTGAACATCTTGGTATGCACAATTGGATTCCTTTAAACAACAATCCATCCTGGATCAAATATTCTAACCATGAGTTGTTATCTCTCAACAAAGGATTTTCATATGCTTCATAAGCCTCCTTAAAATTTGAATTTTCCTGATACATTTCCGTAAGGTGCTCAAACCCTAAGGTCTTCACTTGAAATTCCTGTATAACCAAACTTCTCCAGTTCAAAGCATCTACAACTTTGTTAACACTTCCCAAAATATGTTTAATAACAAAAGTAAAATTCTACATGAATTCTACCCACTTAGCATGTCTCTGATTCAACTTCTCTTGCCTAGTAATAAACTGCAAAGCTTGATTATCACTATACAAGACAAACTCCTTTGGAATTAAATAATGTCTCCATTTTTTCAAAGATTGAATCACTGCATAAAATTCCTTTTCACATGTAGAATATTTCTCCTTAGCATCACTCAACTTCTCGCTAAAATAAGCAACTGGCCTATAATCTTGACTCGAAACTGCTCCAATATCTATTCCACTTGCATCACACCTCACCTGAAATATCTTTCCAAAATCTGGTAAAACCAAAACTGGTTGTTCTGTTATCTTCTTTTTCAACACTCTGAAGCTTTTCTCAGCCTCCTCTGTCCAATTAAAAGACTTATGTTTCTTCTTCACATTGTCCATCATGGGTGCACATATACCACTAAAATTTCTGATAAACTTTCTATAAAAACTTGCTAAACCATGGAAACTTCTCACCTCAAATATGCTCTTGGGTGACGACCATTCTTTGATTACTCTCACCTTTTCTAGATCCATATTCAATTCATTTTAAGAGATCACAAAATCCAAATATATGAGCTCTGTCTTCATAAAAGAACTTTTCTTCAAGTTTATTAACAACTTTTCTTGCTGCAATTTCCTCATCACTAATGTCAAGTGCTTTAAATGTTGTTCCTCTGTTTTTCTGAAAACTAATATATCATCTAGATATACAGTGACAAATTTACCTATGAAGTCCTTCAGTACTTCATTCATCAACCTCATAAATGTACTTGGAGCATTTGTCAATCCAAATGGCATGACTAGCCATTCATACAAACCTTTGTTCGTCTTGAATGTTGTTTTCCATTCATCTCCCTCTCTCATTCTCATCTGATGATATCCACTCTTCAAGTCTATTTTTGAAAAATAACTTGCTCCACTCAAACAGTCCATCAAATCATCCATCCTAGGTAAAGGAAATCTATACCTGATGGTAATCTTGTTGATGGCTCTGGAATCTGTACACATTCTCCATCCCCCATCCTTCTTTGGACTCAATACGGTTGTCACTGCACATGGGCTTAGACTTTCCCTGACTAAACCTTTATCCAACAACTCCTAAACTTGCTTCTTAACTTCTTCATTCTCTCGAGGTGTCAATCGATACGCTGCTTTTTTCGGCAAACTGGCTCCTGGAATCAAGTCAATATGGTGGCTAATACTCCTAATAGGTGGTAATGAGTGAGGCAACTCATCCACTACTATGCCAACAAAATTCTCCAACAATTCTTGGATTTCTTCAAGTAAATCATCCACAAAAGTATTGGTAAGGATAACTCTTGGCTTCCTTACTACAATAAATTGCATTTCTTGATCTTTCTTGACCTCCTTCAAGATTTCCTTCCCACTCATGAGAAGTATTCTTGTGTTGGCTTATTCCTTTTATTTCTTCTCTTCTATTGGTAGTAACATGTGGGTTCTACCATTTTTTTCCAGAGTATAAGTATTTTTTCTCCCATCATGAATAACATTCCTATCAAACTGCCATGGTCTCCCCAACAAAATATGACAAACATCCATGGGAATTACATCACACAAAATCTCATTTTATAGCCTCCTATTTTAAATTCAACTTGGCATTGTTTTGATACTAAATTATCAGTACTCCCACTGTCTATAATCATCTTGAAAACTGTGTCCTTTGTCTTACAAGCAGTCCTGAACAACCTGTTGACGGGCGAAATTACCGTTCGTCAATTGGGAGAGTGGAACCGGTCCGGGGTTGTCTAATAACCCAAGCCGTTTGGGATGAACCAACCTGACGGGTTTAGCGGCTACGTTAGCCGATCTAAGGTCCTAATAAAACAAAATAAAACTAATCTATACTAACTAATCTAACTAAAACTAACTATTAAACAAACTAAACTAGTCTAACTAAAAAGAAATAAAACAAACTAATAAACTAAACAAACTATTCTATATACAATCTACTATCTAATACTATACCAACTCTAACTAATTAAATATCTAACTATTAATGGAAATATAAATTATTCACAAAATGTACAATCTCTACAATTTACAGATTTGAATAAAACCTGAAAAACTCATTTGCATTCTGCCCTAAGACAGAGAAATATATTTTTCTTTTTTTTTGATTTTATAATTTTATGAACAAAAATAAAACAAAAACTAACTAAACTAAACAACTAATATACTAATTCTAACTACACATCTAACCAACATATATCTAACTAAACTACTCGAATTATACTAAACAAAATAAATCACAAACTGACCTGGAGAAACACTCCAGATTTGTCCTATGTATGATGATTATCTTAGCTGATCGGAGGGAGGAAACCCGCACCGAATTGTCCAGGAGCTTCTCGTAAACGATAGCTACAGTGCTCTTTAATATAATCACAGGACAAACAAGACATAAAAATTCACAACAATCTTATGATTTATAAATCTCCACAGTTAGATAAACCTGTATGCAAAGACTTATACAAAATAATTCAATTGATGAAGAAGAGAAATCTGTCATTCATTAACTGAACAAAGTAATTACTGCATTTTTAAAGTATTGAAAGAAATCAGATATGGATAACACATAAATTAAATCATATCATTCTGCAATAAACTATGATAGCTAAAGTAGTCTATAATCAACTGCAAATGACATGCATAAACTTGAAACAAAAGATTGATATTATGAAAAGCGAAATCTATAGAAGAACATCAACTTCTGTCTCAGTTGGTATTAGAAATCCATAGCCCGGTTCTTCCACAAGTGAGGATGATCCTTATTACAAAAAATAATAAGTATTTAAAGAGCTTCCACAGGGTAAAACATCCCTGTGGAAGTTATCAAAACTGTTTACATAAAATCTGGGAAGATATCCCAAGTTTAACTAAACTAAGAACCTAGAATAAAACTAAAACACACAAATATCCCCTAGACTGTCCAGCATGTCCAATGCAATTTGGATGTACCTGAAAGGTGTTCAAAATAGACAAGTTATAAGCGTATTTTATTAATAAAATGATAAAAAAAATCTAATTCTATAGACTAGCTACAGAATCTTGCGATTCTTTAGCTGGTCTAAATAAGACATACAATCAACATAAAAATCAATTCAAATCTATTAAAGAATTACATTTAACTAAAATAGCTGTTTGAAAACGAATCATTCAATTTGAAATTGTTATACCATTCGAAATCAAACAGGATCAAGATCAACCAAATGACTACAGAGATACATGTACTCTGTTTCGTTTGTTACCACAAAGTCGGGTGAACATAATCATAATCGAACAATTATGAAATTGTTTCATATCAATTTGAAATCGATATAATTAAAACAAATCGTAGGCAATTGTTATGATGCCTCATAGACAGGAGACACGATCGAATCCAAACAAGATCATCGACATAACTATATTGACATAACAAACGATCCATGCCATGAGCGACCTAACTCGAAACTGGCGCGTAAATGAAATCATAACAGGATCAATCAGTTGGTAACAGAGTTCGTAAGAATTGGCCAATCGTTTGTTATTGCAAATTGGGGCAGAAAAAATCATTCACGAGATCATTTCTTGAATGCATTTTGAAACGACTATTACCCGAATTTCCTCATATGGATTTGACAGCAACAGAATAGGTCGATTTGAGTTAACAAACTCGTTTGAAAATAGGGCTGCAATCAAGTCTACTTTTGATACGAATACAACTCATAAAATTGATCATACTAATTGAAGATACAACAATCCAATCAAGCGAATCAGACAGCTGGGGTTTAACATAGTCGTCGTGGATCAAAACCATTCTATGATTCAGGCGTGAATATCATTTGCACAGACTTAAATGAGAGTATTGTTTCCATAAAAACAGAGTCATTCTTTCCAAATCGGAAACGATCAGAGTTGTATTACCGATTTAGAACATTATATGACACAACATATTAAAAGATCGTAACAACCAAGCTCATGAAATCGTTTGACAATCACAACATACAAACTAACCATAACGAAATCAAATCAAAACATGATCATATTCTAAATCTAGCATGAAAAACCTCTGGTTCAGATTTAGATACAAAACAAATCCAATCGAAAGCAAACCATCAATTTCGTTAACTCAATCAGACAAACGATCAAATCAAATCCAATCGAAAACCAATCAAATCCGATAAAAATCTATCAGTGGCTAAACTGGGAATGAGCAAATTGTGTATCCAAATCGAAACTTCATTTGTTTTTAGCAAAGCAAAAACAATGTACAGGATAAACAACATTATGACTGAGTCATTTCGAATGATAAAGCTATTTGAAAACGAAATTCAAATCACTTTATTAATCCTGGTCATTCAAACAACTAAAACGATATCAAAATCCATACCTGTATGGCGAGCATACAACTTGATCATGACAATTTGGAGTTGAAAACGGCTGTAGCTGATTCAACATTCTTGAAAGTGATGGAACCAGTGGTTCTCTGCTTCCTATAAGTTGCTTTGAGTTTGTCTCTTTGGCTGGCCAATATTGTAACTTGACTTTCCAGCGATTTGATTTTTGATTGAAGCAGGGGAACGTCCATATAGTATCGTTCCAACCACAAATCACATTGGTCACAGGACGACTGTTCGAGCTTCGAAAGTGTAGGTGAGGGTTTGGTTACATTGTCGAGGGTTTCGTTAGGTAGTTTGATCCCAGGGTAGCTAGGATTATTCTTTAGGCAAGGGGGAAGATTGGAGACGAAATCATAAGGTGGCTCGGAGCACAAATCCTGTGAGTAAGAATACTCACTAGCTAGGAAACGTTCCATGCCAGAGTCCGAATCCTCACTAAGGACTATGGGCTTCTGCTCAACACTAGGTTTAGGCTTATTCATAGCCATTCTCGAGATAAGCCGAGCATTCTTTTTTCCTTTTCCATCAACAGTAGGGTTTTCCTTGGCCTTTTTTCTCACGGGATTTTTAATAGCCTCAGCCTTCTCAGTTATAACGTCGGGTAAGTTAGTATCAGGGTCGACCGAGGGCTTAGGAGAGGGCAGTAGGATGTGGAAGGGCATGGGTGGCCCGACCTTAGCTTCATTAATCACAGGCTTGTCAACCTGGACCGGGTCTGTATCATCAAAACCATTTCGAGCGATAAAATCTCGCCAGCTATCACTATGGAGACTTAAGTGATGAACAATGGTAAGTCTAATTAATCCATGGTGGAACAGGCTACTATCGGCCTTCTCCCTTTTAAACATTTTTGACATTTTGTATAGGCTACGCTAAAAATAGAAAGGCATATTCAACGGGTATCCCATAAAATTCATTAACAAACGCAGGTGGTAGAGAAAAACGAGTCCATATCGACCCTCACAGGTCACAAATTGTTTGACCACCATCAAAGTATCGTGCCATCGTGGTTTAAGCGCAGAGATGGGCATACCTCTGTCACAATATGTGACCTTTCGCGAGACAAACAATAGCGGCCATGGCACCTCCTCGACCTTAGAAGTTTTGAACCAACGCTGTCTCGAGGAGGGTAACCCTGTAGAAGAACTAATAAACTCCTCATTGATTTCTAGCTGGACATCACCCACCTTGGCTCTACAACCATCAAAAGTTAGGGCGAACTGCTGTGCCACAAATAAATTAAAACCCTCAAACCTTTGCACGAAGGTGATCCAACCGTTATCCTCTAAGTCCTTCTGTGCATTGTCGAACAGTAGCAAGGCTTGGCTACCGTTAGGCTCGATTCACACCACTGGTTCCATGGAGCCGAGCACACGGTGAGCGAGCCAGGGTTTGGATCATAGCATACACAGGAGAAGAGTGCACGAAAGGTTACCCGAGCTAACAGAGGTGAAACAAGGAATAGGGATAGACATTAATGTCATCGTGCGAAGGTGGTGGAGCTTATCTCTGCCATGCATAATAGTTATTGCCAAGGTACAACCGCCGTTTTATAGCTGTTCTACCCATTATGGTATAGTCTAACAATCATGTCACTTGGCCGACCAATGAAACCAATGGTAAGTGTATAAACCAACGCGCGCAATCAACGATATGCCATAGCTTTAAAACACCCAACATACGAATTGAGACCAATACCAAATGTTTGACCATGCGCCAATGTATTGTAACAACTCATATCAAGAGTTTAACCAATGTGCCAGTGGGTCTTCATATAATCAAGATGCCAATAGTTTTGAAAACACGAACATAGGTATCCTATTAAAAAATATATATGAAGGATTTAACCATAACACCTATGTATTTTCGTGAAACCAATGGTCAAGTAGATCAAATCAAAGAACATATAAATCCAAATGCTAATGCATCGCAATTCAATGAGACAAAGTCACACAATCAATCTAAGAATGTCCAAAGAGTACAGATCAAAAGTTTTTCCAGTTGCATAACTATAAGTGAAATGTAAGCGCAATGGGCATATCAACAAGAAGGATAACGACAGTTCAAATAATGATTTTAATGCGACTACGAAAGACCAAGTTTTCACGCTTACAGTCATGAAAACAACAACGAAAGTAAATGTGTAAATGTCGCAAAAAATAAAAGTGTCGTTTATTTGAAAAAAATTGATGTTTGCAAAACATTGGTGTAGGCAGCTTATAAAACAATAGAAAAATGTGAATTGGCTTCCAACAATGGAGACACACTGGTAGAAGCAGTTATCTCTGCCAAAATGAACAAATTCAAATTAGGACAACAAAGATAATTCCAACTTCAAAAACAACAACCAGAAAATCATATAAACATCATCATTAACCAACTATTCCAGCAGTGTTCAAAGGATGATAACTGATAAAAGTCTTAAGACCAACAAGTCACGATATTAAAAATAAAATCTCCAATATTGTTGACAGAGCCACTGCTGCCAGCAGGCATCCATAGCCTCGACAGGGTTTCCATTTAACCCACTCTGACATCTGTATCCTGTCAAGAAGTTCTAGATCAGAATAAAGGACATTAAGGAGGTTTCTTATTTACAAATTTTAATATACCCGACATTGCTTCGCTGCCAGCGGGCCTGTTCAGTACCCCGACGAAGTTGTCTTGGCACCATGCATGCATTTACCCGTTGCCAACAGACCTGTTCAACATCCCGGCGGGTTTACAGGCACTTCCCACAACTCTTATTAATAATTTATTTTGTTTTTTTCTTTTCATAGATCTGTAGTTGAGCGGGGTGACGCTGAAAACCATGATATTTTAATATATTTTTTAAGACCTCATCAAAATTTTTAGAACTATCCTTTATTTAGATCCAGAGATGTTTAATTTACAAAAACAACTTCCTAAGGCAGGGAGACATCCTCTGAGTCATTCCTTTACGGAATAGGGACATCGTATAAAGATAATAGATGATCATGACAAGCTTTACTCAGAGATCGAAATCAACCATCTTCTTTTAAACAACAAACTTTTCCAACATAGATATAAATTTCAGAAATATGCCATTGATGTTTATACCTTTTTCTTAGCAGTTATTTTAGCGAAGGAATTTTCTATTTTCTTTGTCTGAATAGCTCAGTGTACAAGCATGTGTATTTCCTAAAACACAAACTGATAAATTCAAATAAAAAACAAAAGCAAAGAGCAAACGAAAAAGAAAACAAAAGCAAAATATGTACATGATATACAAGGGTAGTTATCAGGAAAAGTATCTTTTCAAGGCTTGGCCATTTACCGGGTAGGTGTCAGGCCGCCCTTCAAGATTTTTTAATCGAAAAGAACTGGGACCCAACTTTTCAACAATTAAAAACGGTCCAAGCCACAAATTTTGAAATTTTGTGTGCTCACCCTTTCCCTCGTGTGGTTTGTCCCACTTCAGGACGAGATCTCCTACTTCAAAATTCCTAACAAAAGAAGAATTAGAATCGAACCATATTTTAACCAATTGTTGATGTTGATCTAACTTACGTTTAGCTTGGGTTCTTACCTCTTCTAGTTTCATCAAAGCATTAATTCGGTTTTCCAAAGGGGGACAATCTTCTTCTTGGACTTTCTGTGACAACTGAAGTGAAGGAAGAAGAATATGAGGTGGCAGAATTGCTTCTCTTCCATATATGAGAAAAAAGGGGGAGTTACCTACAACAGCTTTTGGCATTACCCTATAAGCCCATATTGCATTTAGCAGAGCATTGTGCCATTTTTTGTGATTTTCAACCACCGTTCTCTTGATTATTTTGATCAGGTTCTTGTTTGTGGATTCTACCATTCCATTACCCCGGGGGTAATAACTAGCAGAATACTTCAACTTAATTCCTTTTTCCAAAGCAAATTCGCTCATCTCAAGAGAGGAAAAGTAAGAATCATTATCGAAAAATAAACAGTCAGGGATACCGAAACGAGTGATAATATTCAAATTTAAAAAGGCAATAACCGGACTGGTGTTGACAGTTCTTAACGTAGAAGCTTCAGACCATCGGGTAAAGTAATCTGTGGCTGTCACAATAAACTTGTGCTATTGCGAGGATAGAGGGTTGATTGGACCTATGATATCAAGGCCCCACTGCTGAAAAGGAGAATCTACTGAAACTGGCTGCAAAGGAAAGGCTGGTTTTTGTAACCGCCCTGATGCTTTCTGACAGATGATACATTTACGAAACAGGGCATGGGCGTCTCTAAAAAGTGTAGGCCATTAATAACCGGCTCTTAAGACCTTATGAGCAGTGGTGTCACCACAAAAATGACCACTAGCTTCTCCTGCATGCAACTCGAGCAAGACTTTTTCTGCTTCGTCCTTTTCAAGACAACGCATCAGTACGCCGTCAAAATTCTGACGAAACAGAACACCATTAACTAGATGAAAGGGGGCAGACTTTAATCTCAACGCTCTTCTTTTAGCGGGGTCCAGGTGACGGGGGGCTGACCCATGTTCAAGACAAAATCTTATATCGTCATACCAAGGACTGACAGGGTTTTGCGCGCAACAGATTAGACTTTGATCGTGTTGTCCTAGGTTTGACGTATCTCTTTCTTCTTTCTGTCCTACTGCTGAATCAAAAACTAACTTGCACAACCCTTGGCATCTCACTATCTGAGCTGGGGTGATTTCTAAGTCATACTCCTGCAAGGAGGTGACCCAATTGCCTCTCTTTTCTCCTAGTTCCTTCTGCACTAACAGGTTCCTTACGGCTGGGTAGGGGACAATGACTTTCGTCCTTGACTTCAAAAGATAGGACCGGAAATGCTTAACTGCTTTGAAAACAACGTAGGCTTGCCAATCTACCGCTGGGTAATTAAGTTCAGCGCCTTTGAAAGAAGAGCTCATAAAGGCAATGGGTACTTCATTTTTCTCGGCATTCTTTTGGGTTAGGACGACGACATAGGAACGGTCAGAAGCAAAAGTGTAGAGTGTAAAGTCTTGAGAAAAATCTGGGCTCATGAGAGACGGAGCGTCTATTATGGCCTTCTTTATTGCATTAAAAGATTGATTTTCTAGGGGTCCCCAGTGATATTGGGTATCTTTCTTAATCAAATTCTGTAAAGGCCTGACCATTTCAGAGAAACTGGGGACAAATCTTCTCACGAAGTTAATCTGGCCTAAGAAAGACTACATCGATTTTTTGGAGGTAGGAGGGGGAAGTTTCACGATGACTTGAGTCCTTTCGGGGTCAATAATCATCCCTTCGCTAGACACAATGAATCCTAAGAGTTTACCCTATTCTACTGCAAAGATGGATTTTTTTGGATTCAATGAGATGCCGTATTTACGACATCGCAGTAGGACGGCTCGTAAGTGAGCTAGATGATCGCTTTTGTTTTTAGAAAATACAGTCACATCATCTAAGTAAACTATGACAGACTGATTGATTAAGCCTCGGAAAGAAATGTCCATTGCTCTTTGAAAAGTGGCACCAACATTAATCAATCCAAAGGGCATTTTGCGATAAGCATAAGTGCCCCACGGGGTACGGAAGGTAGTTTTAAGTTGGTCTGGTGGAGACATCAGGACTTGGTTGTATCCCGAGAAACCATCCAGTAAGGATAGCCTCTCAGAACCAGATACTTGTTGAAGGATCTGTTCCATGGGCGGGACAGGATAGTTGTCTTTATCAGACGCTCTATTAAGGTTTCAGAAATTGACGCAGAGTTGAATTTCCCCACTTTTCTTCCAGATTGGGACAAGGTTAGAAACCCATTGAGTGTGCCTAACATGAAAACTTATCTTAGCATTTAGGAGCTTATTCAATTCTTTTTGAACGGTTGGTTTGAGCTTGGGGTGCATTTTCCTTAGTTTTTGTTGAAAGGGTAAGGTTTGGGGCTTCATCGGAATGACATGTTGTATGATGTTAGGGTCGAAAGTTTTAAGGTCATCATACGTCCATGCAAAGACATCTTTAAATTCTTTGAACAATTTAATAAATGCAACTTTTTCTTGTTGAGAACATCCCAACCCTAGATTAATGCACTGAGGATTTTCATTAGTTCCTAACTTTACTTTTTCATAAGATAATGAGGAACTATTGGTTTTACAATTGACCGTCTTTTTAAATTTATCTTGTAAATCGTAAAAATTCTCTAATCTAACTACAGATTTAGGGATCGAGTTTACCATATCCGATGAAGATTCAGTTGTTCTCAGATGTGGTATTACCGTGAAATCGCGCAAATTGTCGTCGTGCGTGTGTTCGTCTATCACCGCGCCTTGAAAGGTTTCTTCCATGTGCAAAAAGTTAATAATCTGCTGATCGTCGTCAAATACTCTCCAGTTCGTGATGTTGTCGGGAACGGATGGCCGGAAAAATAGCTCCATGGAGAATTCATCTGGGGACAAGCCTTCTACAGGAAGAAGTTTAGAAGCTACATTAGCCAATAAATCTGCTTCAGAGTTATTCAATCTAGGAATAGAATTTATATTGAAAGCAGAAAATTTATTCATTAAATTCCAAACCTCAGATTGGTAGCTTTTGAGATGCAGAGACAGACAGTGGATAGAGTCTCTTACCTATCTAACCACTATTTCAGAGTCGCCAAAGATGATTAAATTTTGAATGTTCAAATTCAAATATTTTCTGAGACCTTGCAGTAAAGCCTCACATTATGCAGTATTATTAGTACATTCAAATTCCAACCTACATGCCATCAATGTTTTGTTACCTGCCGGATCGATAATGACACAACCTGCACCAGCTCCTTCTATGGACTTTGACCCATAGAAATAAAGAGACCAAATTTTATTTGCATTGGGTACATGGGACCTTTGCGTGGAAGCTGTTGGCTGCATATATGCTACAATCTCAGACTGCTATTCTGGATTGGTGATAGGTGAAGCCTCGACCATGAAATTGCTGAAGAAGGTGTCCATCCCTTGTACTTCGGGTAAATCAGCAGGAGGTGTATACGGTTCGTTGGGATCGTTCAAATCTGTGACCGTGAACTTAAGGTAGTTCTCACGATTTACTTTGATTTTATTAGGCTTGCCATTTTCTGGAAGCCATAGATGGGACCAATCTGTTGCGACATAACCATATAGCTGTTCTGACCAGTACCTGCTTAAAAACAGACCATACACTTCTGTAATATCCACAACAATTACATCAATAACTTGATGAACCTTGGGTCTAGACGATAATCTAATAAGCACATTCTTTAGTTCGCCTATAACTTTGACATTTGTCCGATCAAGTTGTATGATTTTTAAAGTAGATGGTTCAACTTCTGCGTTTATCTTTTGGCAAATAGACCAAGGCATCACATTGGATGACGCTCTTGAGTCTACCATACAATTGTGCACATTTCTATTAAATATCTCGAAAGTTAATAGGAATGGAGGTACATTTTTGCGAGTACTAAGAGTAGTAGCTTGTGGATTTTTACTCGCAGTTTCTACGGCTACTTTATCTACATTATTTACATTATTTAGATTATTTACAGGAAGGCTTCCTTTATCTTGAGGATCAAGATTGTTTTTAGTGGAAGTCTTCTGGGGAGCTTTGTTTTGCACAACCTTGTTACCATTAGAATTACCATTCTTGCCATTCTCTGAGATATTCTGTAACATTTTTTGTAGCAGAAATGGAAACTTCAATAAATCGTAAATATAAATGTTAGCCCTTAACTTTTTAAGATCTTCAACTACATCATAATATAAGTTGGGGTTCACATTACTCTGTTTAGTCTCAGCTGATTTAGATTTCTTTGGAGGCGGAGTTGTAGTATTTTCGGAAGAAGGTTTGTTTGCTGTCTTACTCCTAGTGTTATAAGGATGAACTGTCTCAAAGTTAGCTTGAAATATGCTATTCGAGAAGTGTCCGAAAATGTCTGGAGAAGACTCTTCTTCTTGAAATGTTTCTTGTTCAACTACCTCCTCAGGGATCTCAGGAGGCATCAAGTTATCTTGGGCTTCTAGAATTGTTTGAAGGGCACATTGCAGAATTTCTAGATTTAGGCCTTCAGTGGTTGGATTAGGTCGGTTGGTAGAAAAAGGCTTCCGGAACGGGGGTTTGTAAGGACCTTTTCTCGAGGAAGCTTCTTCAGTCGACCTTTTTAAGTCTATAACTTGATTTGACAGTTTTTGAACCAATTTAGTTAAGTTTTCTAAATTAGGGTTTTCAGGTTGTGTTTTACTTTGAGTGGGTTTGGGGAGAATTTCAATCTTCTTTTTGGAAGAAGAACTAGTCTCAGTTTCTTTGTTAGTAGAGTCTTTAAGACTAAGTATGTCCTTTTCAATCTGGCTGGCCTCCTCGAAGGCTTCTAACAACGTGGCTTTCTTAGATCGTTTAACCCAAATAGCTATACTTTGATGCAAAGCTTTAGTGTAGTATGATATTATAAGACTCTCGGCAGGCATAGAATTTGAAGGGATTCGGTTATTGAGTGTTAGGAATCTTTGATTAAAGTCTTTAACTTTTTCTTTTGGGTTCATTTTTAAGCTATAAAGATCCATGACTAGGACTTCTGGAGGCTTACCGTCTCCGAACTTTTCCAAAAAGCATGACTCAAACTTTTCCCAAGACACGATGGTATGGGGTTGTTGGGCAAAGTACCATGTGGATGCATTACCCTCGAAAGTATAAAGGAACAACCTACAGACTACATCTTCATGTTCTACATTGCAGAGTCTTATGGCTAACATAATTTTTTTAATGTGATCTTCAACGATCTGTTTTGAGTTAGGATCAAACTTGGGAAGCCATTTCTTTGGGTGTTTAGGTAGAGGATGCTGAGCTCCAGGTACAACTACGACATCCTGATCAAGCCAGGGTCTAGCAGGGTTGTTCTGATTTTCCATTGGTGTAGTGGGTTTGGAACGTTGAGAAGGAGATTTGCCTTCGTCAGAGGAATCTCCTCCAGAAGAGGAAGGAGATGATGAAGGTGGTGAAGGGGGTATCCCAGATCCTCCTGCAGCAGGATTTGAAATTGGATCTGAAGGATTCACAGTGAGACTAATGTCTCCTAATTGTTCTCTGATATCAGAGAAATCCAAAGGTTGTCCCCACGGATGGTTAGGTTGTCTAAAACGGGCTAGGGCACTATGTGTTTTAATAAGAGAATGGTGTACAATATCTTGTATGTCACCACCTGTAGGATTAGGGGTTGCTGTCTCAACTGTGATCTGTGGATTGTCGGTTGAAGTGGTTGCTGTTTGAAGTGGAATATTATCGTTTGAATGGATTCTAGTCACTATAGGTGAGCGGTTAGGTGGTGGAGGAGTCTTGCGACTGCCTCGTGCCATTAATTAAATTCAAGCCCTCCTTCTAGCGCCATTTGTTGACGGGCGAAATTGACCGTCCATCAACTGGGAGAGTGAAACCGGTCCGAGGTTGTCTAATAACCCAAGCCGTTTGGGATGAACCACCCTGACGGGTTTAGAGGCTCCATTAGCCGATCTAAGGTCCTAAGAAAACAAAAGAAAACTAATCTATACTAACTAATCTAACTAAAACTAACTATTAAACAAACTAAACTAATCTAACTAAAAAGAAATAAAACAAACTAATAAACTAAACTAACTATTCTATATACAATCTACTATCTAATACTATACTAACTCTAACTAATTAAATATCTAACTATTAACGGAAATATAACTTATTCAAAAAATGTACAATATCTACAATTTACAGATTTGAATAAAACTTGAAAAACTCATTTGCATTCTGCCCTAAGATAGAGAAAGATATTTTTCTTTTTTTTGATTTTATAATTTTATGAATAGAAATAAAACAAAAACTAACTAAACTAAACAACTAATATACTAATTCTAACTACACATCTAACCAACATATATCTAACTAAACTACTCGAATTATACTAAACAAAATAAATCACAAACTGACCTGGAGAAATTCTCCAGATTTGTCCTATGTATGATGATTATCTTAGCTGATCGGAGGGAGGAAACCCGCACCGAATTGTCCAGGAGCTTCACGTAAACGATAGCTACAGTGCTCTTTAATATAATCACAGGACAAACAAGACATAAAAATTCACAACAATCTTATGATTTATAAATCTCCACAGTTAGATAAACCTGTATGCAAAGACTTATACAAAATAATTCAATTGATGAAGAAGAGAAATCTGTCATTCATTAACTGAACAAAGTAATTGCTGTATTTTTAAAGTATTGAAAGAAATCAGATATGGATAACACATAAATTAAATCATATCATTCTGCAATAGACTATGATAGCTAAAGTAGTCTATAATCAACTGCAAATGATATGCATAAAATTGAAACAAAAGATTGATATTATGAAAAGCGAAAGCTGTAGCAGAACATCAACTTCTGTCTCAGTTGGTATTAGAAATACAGAGCCTGGTTCTTTCACAAGTGAGGATGATCCTTATTACAAAAAATAATAAGTATTTAAAGAGCTTCCACAGGGTAAAACATCCCTATGGAAGTTATCAAAACTATTTACATAAATCTGGGAAGATATCCCAAGTTTAACTAAACTAAGAACCTAGAATAAAACTAAAACACACAAATATCCCCTAGACTGTCCAGCATGTCCAATGCAATTCGGATGTACCTGAAAGGTGTTCAAAATATACAAGTTAGAAGGGTATTTTATTAATAAAATGATAAAAAAATCTAATTCTATAGACTAGCTACATAATCTTGCGATTCTGTAGCTGGTCTAAATAAGACACAAAATCAACATAAAAATCAATTCAAATCTATTAAAGAATTAAATTTAACTAAAATAACTGTTTGAAAATGAATCATTCAATTTGAAATTGTTATACCATTCGAAATCAAACAGGATCAAGATCAACCAAATGACTACAGAGATACGTGTACTCTGTTTCGTTTGTTACCACAAAGTCGGGTGAACAGAATCATAATCGAACAGTTATGAAATTGTTTCATATCAATTTGAAATCGATATAATTAAAACAAATCGCAGGCAATTGTTATGCTGCCTCATAGACAGGAGAAACGATCGAATCCAAACAAGATCATCGACATAATTATATTGACATAACAAACGATCCATGCCATGAGTGAACTAACTCGAAACTAGCGCGTAAATGAAATCATAACAGTATCAATCAGTTGGTAACAGAGTTCGTAAGAATTGGCCGATCGTTTGTTATTGCAAATTGGGGCAGACAAAATCATTCACGAGATCATTTCTTGAATGCATTTTGAAACGACTATTACCCAAATTTCCTCATACGAATTTGACAGCAACATAATAGGTCGATTTGAGTTAACAAACCCGTTTGAAAACAGAGCTGCAATAAAGTCTATTTTTGATACGAATACAACTCATAAAATTGATCATACTAATTGAAGATACAACAATCCAATCAAGTGAATCGAACAACTGGGGTTTAACATAGTCGTCATGGATCAAAACCGTTCTATGATTCAGGCGTGAATATCATTTGCACAGACTTAAATGAGAGTATTGTTTCCATAAAAATAGAGTCATTCTTTCCAAATCGGAAACGATCAGAGTTGTTTTCCCGATTTAGAACATTATATGACACCGCATATTAAAAGATCGTAACAACCAAGCTCATGAAATCATTTGACAATCACATCATACAAACTAACCATAACGAAATCAAATCAAAACATGATCATATTCTAAATCTAGCATGAAAAACCTCTGGTTCAGATTTAGATACAAAACAAATCCAATCGAAAGCAAACCATCAATTTCTTTAACTCAATCAGACAAACGATCAAATCAAATCCAATCAAATCCGATAAAAATCTACCAGTGGCTAAACTGGGAATGAGCAAATTGTGTATCCAAATCAAAACTTCATTTGTTTTTAGCAAAGCGAAAACAATGTACAGGATAAACAACATTATGACTGAGTCATTTCGAATGATAGAGCTATTTGAAAATGAAATTCAAATCACTTTATTAATCCTGGTCATTCACACAACTAAAATGATATCAAAATTCATACCTGTATGGCGAGCAAACAACTTTATCATGACAATTTGGAGTTGACAACGGCTGTAGCTGATTCAACATTCTTGAAAGTGATGGAACCAATGGTTCTCTGCTTCCTATCAGTTGCTTGGATTTTGTCTCTTTGGCTGGTCAATACTGCAACTTGACTTTCCAGCGATTTGATTTTCGATTGAAGCAGGGGAACGTCCATATAGTATCGTTCCAACCACAAATCACATTGGTCACAAGACGACTGTCCGGGCTTCGAAAGTGCAGGTGAGGGTTTGGTTACATTACCGAGGGTTTCATTAGGTAGTTTGATCCCAGGGTAGCTAGGATTATTCTTTAGGCAAGGGGGAAGATTGGAGACGAAATCATAAGGTGGCTCGGAGCACAAACCCTGTGAGTAAGGATACTCACTAGCTAGGAAACGTTCTATGTCAGAGTCTGAATCCTCACTAAGGACTATGGGATTCTGCTCAACACTAGGTTTAGGCTTATTCCTATCCATTCTCGAGATAAGTCGAGCATTTTTTTTTCCTTTGCCATCAACAGTAGGGTTTTCCTTGGCCTTTTTGCTCACGGGCTTTTTAATAGCCTCAACCTTCTCAGTTATAACGTCGGGTAAGTCAGTATCAGGGTCGACCGAGGGCTTAGGAGAGGGCAGTAGGATATGGAAGGACACGGGTGGCCCGACCTTAGCTTCATTAATCACAGGCTTGTCAACCTGGACCATGTCTGTATCATCAAAACCATTCCGAGTGATAAAAGATTGCCAACTATCACCATGGAGACTTAAGTGATGAACAATGATAAGTCTAATTAATCCATGGTGGAACATGCTACTATCGACCTTCTCCCTTTTAAACCTTTTTGACATTTTATACAGGCTACACTGAAAATAGAAAGGCATATTCAACGGGTATCCCATAAAATTCATTAACAAACGCAGGTGGTAGAGAAAAACGAGTCCATATCGACCCTCACAGGTCACGAATTGTTTGACCACCATCAAAGTATCGTGCCATCGTGGTTTAAGCGCAGAGATGGGCATACCTCTGTCACAAGATGTGACCTTTCGCGAGACGAACAATAGCGGCCATGGCACCTCCTCGACCTTAGAAGTTTTGAACCAACGCTCTCCTGAGGAGGGTAACCCTGTAGCAGAAATAATAAACTCCTCATTGATTTCCAGCTGGACGTCACCCACCTTGGCTCTACAACCATCAAAATTTAGGGTGAACTGCTATGCCACAAATAAATTAAAACTCTCAAACCTTTGCACGAAGGTGAGCCAACCGTTATCCTCTAAGTCCTTCCGTGCATTGTCGAACAGTAGCAAGGCTTGGCTACCGTTCGGCTTGATTCACACCACCGCTGCCATGGAGCCGAGCACATGGTGAACGAACCAGGGTTTGGATCATAGCATACACAGGAGCAGAGTGAACGAAAGTTTACCCGAGCTAACAGAGGTGAAACAAGGACTAGGGATAGACATTAATGTCATCGTGCGAAGGTGGTGGAGCTTATCTCTGCCATGCATAATAGTTATTGCCAAGGTACAACCGTCGACTTATAGCTATTCTACCCATTATGGTATAGTCCAACAATCATGTCACTTGGACGACCAATGAAACCAATGGTAAGTGTATAAACCAACACGTGCAATCAACGTTATGCCATAGCTTTAAAACACCCAACATACGAATTGAGACCAATACCAAATGTTTGACCATGCGTCAATGTATTGTAACAACTCATATCAAGAGTTTAACCAATGTGCCAGTGGGTCTTCATATAATCAAGATGCCAATAGTTTTGAAAACACAAACATAGGTATCATATTAAAAAATATATATGAAGGATTTAACCATAACACCTATGTATTTTCGTGAAACCAATGGTCAAGTAGATCAAATCAAAGAACATATAATTCCAAATGCTAATGCATCACAATTCAATGAGACAAAGTCACACAATCAATCTAAGAATGTCCAAAGAGTATAGATCAAAAGTTTTTCCAGCTGCATAACGATAAGTGAAATGTAAGCGCAATGGTCATATCAACAACAAGGATAACGCCAATTCAAATAATGATTTTAATGCGACTACGAAAGACCAAGTTTTCACGCTTACATTCATGAAAACAACAACGAAGTAAATGTGTAAATGTCGCAAAAAATAAAAGTGTCGTTTATTTGAAAAAAATTGATGTTTGCAAAGCATTGGTGTAGGCAGCTTATAAGACAATAGAAAAATGTGAATTGGCTGCCAACACAACCTCATTTGCTGAACTGAGTCTTTTGTTTCTTCCTCCGGCTTTAGAAGAACTTTCCTCATCATAAGATTTTGTCCTCCTTCTGCTGCCTCTGCTTCCACATTCTTCTGGGCTTCCGAAATGTGTGCTTCTCCTCCTCCTTCTCTCTTCCTCTCGGGACATTCCTAAGACATATGTCTTGTCTTTCCACAGGAATAACATTTAACTCCACCTCCTCTACTTCTTCCTATTCCTCGAGGAAAATAATTTCTCCCACCAAACGGTCTTCTTTGAGAACTTCCTCCTCTTTCAAAGAGACCATATGATTTCTCTATCTCATCCTTAGCTTTCAGTGCCTTATCATAGATAACTCCCTTACCTCTATTTAAGCCTCTGCTTCTGTTCTGCTGACCCTGGCTTCTGACCAACTTTTCTTCTACCTTCAGTGCAATTTGATAGGAATATTCCACTATCCTCACAGTCATCATGCTGTTTCATCCTGAATTTCATACCTCAAACCATTTATATACCTGGAAACGTTTTCATCATCCTTCTCTCTTTGTCCAGTCCTAATATTCAAACTATAAAATTATTCTGTATACTCTTTCACTGTCATACCCCTCTGTCTCAGGTTCTGCAATTTTCTGAACAACTCTATCCGGTAATCCTTAGGTATGAATTTAGCCTTCAGTTTGGCTACCATCCTATCCCAATTATTTATCTTGTATTTGCCTTTGCTCCTCCTTTCTGCCTGCAGTTCATCCCACCACAGTGCTTCCTGTCCCTTTAATATGGTGACAACATGTCTCACCTTGCTTCCTTCATCGACCTCTTCATAGTCGAAATACTTATCCATGGAGCTTATCCAATCCAATAGTTCTTCGACATCCAAGTTACCTTCATACATTGGGACGCCCATATTTTCTCTAGCTCCCAACTTCACAATAACTTTCAGCAAGCGTTCTTCGGCTGCATCTTCCCCTATAGCTTCTTCAACTTCTATTTCTTCACTTTTTGCATCACTGACATCTTTAGCGGTAGGTGTTCTCCTCTGCATTGTTTCCATCACTTCCAACCTTGCACAAATTTATCTTATGTCTCTTCCTACAACACAGTTTTCTATAGGTGGTCCTGTGTGTATCCTCGACGACATCACTTCAACTATTCCTAAGACACTGAGTTCAACTTCAAATATTTTTCAAGCTCTGATACCACTTGGTGAAGACCCCCTCCTCTCCAAAGGCTATGTGACCTCCCGGTCTAGGATCTTCTCAAGACTAAATCGAAACAGTCTTCGATTCCCTGCTGGAACCTCTAAGAAAATAATCCACAGGTCTCTATGAAACTTCCGCCCAAGTGAACAAGCGCTAAGTGACTTCATTTTTCCACGTGACCACGCCTTGTGACCACACACTTATTTGAAAAGGCACGTCATGATTTCGCATATTGACTATATGAGTCAACCGACTCTTCATCCTTCGAACTTCCGATTTTTGAAATTCTGACAAGGGTCTAGCACATGCTATCTCCTCCCTTATCCTCCATCCATATGACCCTTCACTATGACCTGGGGCCAATCCTTCCGAGCGCATCGAGATTTCATGTATTGAGAACTCCCGATGCTATTCACCTCCGTTCTCTCGATCCTCCGATACCCGAAATTGCAAAATATTCGGATCAGATCAACGGTCCACACTGACTCTCCAACCAATGACTTTGATTATGCCACGATTTCACATTTTGTGAATCTTCATGACTCTTACCTCCAATTTCCCGATTTACGAATCAGTGAAACGATGATCTGTCACCACGTGTCCTCTTTCAATGGACAATCCTGATGATTTTGGGATTTTACGTCTCGTGATTTCGTGAATTTCACTATGCTTCTTCCAAGCTAAATTCCGATGACTCCTTGCGACTAACCAGTGTGATACTTCTCTGAGATCTAACGACTTGTAAGATTCATCTCTTTCTGAATGGATCTTGACCCTCGATCTTGTCCAATCTTCAAAATTCTTTTCTGAAGGATTTCTCCCGCTCAATCCTCCATACTTGTTCTTTCTTCGAACTTCAATTTTCTGTGCTTCACCTTTGAATGCTTCAACTCTTCAAAACTTACAAACTTTTCTAAGTGTTTCCTCTTGAGACTTAAAACCACCACTCCTCCTGAACTTCAGGAAAATGAAATTTAAATCTCACCCTTTAGTGCACACTTGCACTCTGTGTCTTTTTCAAAAGATTTTATGACGCCCTCTTGGCATACTCTGTGCTCAACCTCCTGATCTTTCAAACTTTAACACAAGTTTGTTTCTATACACACTCCTTGCACTCAATATGCACACTCTGCATACGAAATTTCCCCGCTATCTCTTCTGAGCTTTAAGTCGAAAAAATACTTCTTCACACGCACTCCTTGCATAATCTTACATGAGAGAAACAATTGAACTCATTCAATTATTCATTCTTTCACTATGAACATCATCCATTCACAAACACATAACAACACAATCAAACTGTAAACAATATCAACAATGTGTATTTGGGTCAATTTCCTCTGTTCTATTCATTTCATAAGGAAACATAATTATAGTCGTTTATCCTTTACACCTATTAAAAGAAAACTTGTCTAAGGACCCAGAGCATTTTTTCGCTCTTCTTCCTCCTATCTAAATAGTATTTCCTTCTATTCAAGTGGTTAACTACTCAATTAATGCAACCTAATGACTAATCAGGGCTAATATCCCACACATGTAATATATTTACAATCGTGTAAAGGATTTACAATGGTTCTGTCATTTCAAACGGTGGCCCAAATTTACACAACCAAAATTAATTAACGAGAATTCCAAAAAGTCTTCACACCACTTCCAAGCTAGTTAATTGTCAGTTCAACTCCTTTGATGTGTTGAGGTGTCGATTCCAATTCCACGTTCGCTTCCTTTTGATGTGATTGCGATGCTCCTGCATCATTCCTGTAATGGTCAAAAAATACCTTTCCCTATTTTAGAACTTAATTTCTGTGAATGGAAGGCGCTTCCTTCAAATCAGTCCTCCAAGAGACCACGGGCTCATGCCCACATCCTTAACCAAATCACGACTAAGAGTTGAGCATGCAGCCCCAAGACTTGTCATAGGAATCAATGACCAGGACCTTGAAACCCTTCACTAGGTCCGAAAGGAGCTAAGTTATTTTGGCTGCAGAAATCTGGGAGCTCGGAGCTCCGGGATGCTATTAATTTACAACCTTCAAAACCAATTGAAGGCCATCTGATGATGCAGTTACAGACGAGGTTGATCGACATCTAGTGGTTTCCTTAACTGCGACTATGGGATTTTTCCTATTGTTAAACCCTGAACCACTTCTCGGTCGTGAAGTGATAAGAACCGTAGATCTAAGGAAATTGAGGATCTTCCTTGACCGTTGGATCCAAACCTTGGTTAGTCCAGCGTTGACTACTCCAGGTGGAAAGGAGTGTTAAGCAGGTGGAACCCCTGAACTCTAAACTTGCAAAGTGATGAGAACCGTCGATCTTGAGACACTTTGGGATCTCCCATGACCGTTGGATCTATGTTGTTGTCAGTTCGATGTTGACCACTTAGGGAGAAAGGGAGTGTTAAATGGTTTGAACCCCCGAACACCGAAGTCATGAAGCGATGAGGACCATTGATCTGAGGATGCATTGGGATCCCTCCTAACCATTAGATCTAGACCGTGGTTAGCCTGACGCTGACCACTCTAGAAGTAAAGAGGAAATTACATAGCGGATCCCCCGAACACTGAAGTCACGAAGCAATGGAGGCCATAGATATATGGATCAATGTGGACCCATCTCGACCGTGGGATATAAGGGGTATTGGGAGGCTGCTGGTGGGAGTTTGAACTTTAGACCTTCGAGATATTTTGCAGGTAGGAGAATATAGAGATTGCTAGAGGATGTCAGCCAAGAGTGACATGGCACGCTAACGTCACCTAGGGTGACATGGACCCATGTTCAACATTCCACATGTCGCTTGGATTCATTATTTTTATAGATCTTATATGCCCTTTAGAACATGACAATGTCACCCATTGATGGGGTCACGTGTCATCTTTGCCATTTTCCATGTGTCATTTCCCTAGTGCATGCTTGATTAGCCTAAAATATAGTGGAGTACCAAGGACATCGAGAGTTCAGGACTTTGGGGGACATGGAATGTTGGAACACTGGGGTAAATTGGCCGAAGGCCTAGATCTACCTGCCCCTACCTCTGCATATATTGCATCACCATGTGTAAGTGTGGACCCTTCGGGAGTCCGAGATTTCAGAAATCCAGAGGTTTGGAGGTGGTGTATTGAATAAGTCGAAAAGGTCGAAGGCTAGAACCACATGGCAGGACTTTGAGACTCTAGAGAATATGTGATTATAGAAAGGGGCATTCAACGCCGAAGCACCGAACACCGAAATCCCTTAATCCTATGTGTTAAACAAGGATGCAGTTCCGTCATTGGATTTAACATTGGATGAATTTCCACCATAGATGCAATATCGCTGGGGAACTCCGAGACTTTGGGGAGCTTGGGTTGGTATGAATGAGACGAACCCATGTGGGCGCCACATGTCCCTTGACCAATAATGCCTAAATATATTTGGGAGGGTGTAACTCCCAGTCCAGAGCTCGGATTCGAGCATGGTAGTAGTTGTTAGAAATCTCTTGAAGAACATAAGAGGATGGAAATCCAAGGAAGAGGATTCAAGATGATTAAGGAAATCAAAATTTTTATGCCCCATCCCTAAAAAGGGTACTTAGGGATCGGGTGTGTTACACCCGAGCACCACAACCTTTTCTAGATAGAATGATTCCAGAAGCAACACTAGAACCAACAAATAACTAAGAAACACTCCAGAGTATCCACCTTCCTATCTTGCAACTGAAGCTCCAAACTTTTGATATCCTTGACTGAGACAATGAGTGAAGTGAGAGTGTACAAATGAGCTAGATCATCTCTTATTTTTAGTGGTTCTTGTCCCTTGTCTGGGCCAAATTGTACTTTTAGAATCTAATACTTTAATATTAATTATTTGACTGATTCGACTTGTCTTCTAGGGTTTCTCTTTCTTCTGGAATATTCTATTCTAGCCAAAGGTTACACATGGAGGTTAATACCTCACACATATACCATAACATCAACACTCCCTCCTAGCAAGGGAGGTATTGATGGTAATGGTCTTGGGCAAAAAAATACCATTCTGCTAGTAGCATCATCATAGCCACACATGCTATTTCATGATCACACAAATCAAACCATGAGCAACATCATCATTATCCATCTAGATAGAAATCATCTCCATCACTAGTGATAGTCTCCATGGAAATCAGATAGTAGCTTACAGTTGCTAGAATGCCATCCAATAGAACACACTTGTGTTTATCCATAGTAGTATACAAATACTGTCCAGTGGTAAACAACCACTCGTAGTAGCACACAACTACTAACTAGTGACACATAATCACTACCAGTGGAGAACATCCACCATAGCAGCACAAAACTAATGTCCAAAGACATATAGTCTCCATAGCAATCAAATCATATCATCTGATATCATCCCTCATCAACAATGTCATCAACTACATCACCTCTAATCCGTACTATCATGATGCGAATGATTCATATCTAAGCTGTACTAGCGCGATATGGAGTATCATCTACATCATATCCAAGTCGTACTAGCATGAACATAACTAGCATGATGTAGGTGCATCATATCTAAGTTGTATGTCATATCTAAGCTATACTCACATGATGCAGATCAATGCCTCTCTGTGTCACCTCTAAGCTGTATGATCATCTCTAGGATGTACTAGCATGAGCATATCTAGCATGATGCCAATGCATCATATCTAAGCTGTATGTCATATCTAAGTTGTACTAGCATGATCATATCTAGCATGACATGAGCCATCTGCATCACCTCTAAGTTGTATGGTCATCTCTAAGCTGTACTAGCATGAACATATCTAGCATGATGTCAATACATCATATCTAAGTTGTATGTCCATCTCTAAGCTATACTAGCATGGCCATATCTAGCATGATGTGACTCATAAGCATCATCTCTAAGCTGTACTACCATGGACATATCTAGCATGATGTCAATACATAATATCTAAGCTGTATGTCCACCTCTAAGTTGTACTATCATGATGCATCTTAGGCCACTGTATCATCCACAACTCCAACCATCTGTATCATATCTAAGCTGTACTAGCATGATGAAAACATGATTTCTAAGCTGTATGGCCATATTTAAGCTGTACTAGCATGATACATATCCATATCTCACTGACAGTCCACGATGCCACATATCAGAGCTCCCTCCTAACCGAGGAAGTCATCTCCTCCTTTTCAACCAAGGGAGAAATCTCCACAAGCCCTAGATTTTCCCTCAAGTATGAAAACTTTATCTTGGAAAAAGGCTTGGTCAAAATATCTATTGTCTTCTCATCAACGGAGATATACTGGAGAACCACTTCTCCCCTCTGGACTTTATCACAGAGAAAATAGTACTTGATCTCAATGTGCTTCGACCTGTCATGGACAACTGGGTTCTCTGAGAGCTTCACATAACTCTAGTTATCACAATATATCATGGTAGAATCCAACACCTGATCAAATAGTCCATAAACCATCTTACAGAGCCACACTGCTTCCATACAAGCATCACAAACTACAATATACTCTGCTTCTGCAATTCTGAGTGCAACAACCTTATGTTTCCTTCTAGTCCATGATATCATAGTAGATCCCAAACTGAAACATATACTAGAAGTTCTCTATTTGTCATCTACACTTCTTGCCCATCTGAATCAGTAAATCCATGCAACTATACATCACTCTTTGAGGCTGTTAGGGACCTAACTTAACTAACCCCTCAAGTGGGTAGAATAATATATTTCCATGTAATAAAGGTCAATATAAATAAGGCCTAGCAATAAGGAGGAATAAGTCAAATGTAAGAAGACATAAGATTTAGTATAAATAGGAGTAGAGGGTATGAGAAGTTTTTTCTTGAAGAATTATTGTAATAAATCTCTTCTTTGCTGGAGGTTGCCACCTCGAAGAGGCAAGTGAACCTTGTTTCCTATCAATAAAGGTATAATTATGGTGTTGTGGTTCCATATTTTTTTTTGTTCCACTGTTATCTCTGCAGTATTTCCGTATTCTGTTGCTATCTCAATGTTATTTTTTGCATTATTTCTCTTCTATGCTAATATAATAGACCTGGTACCTTACAAGTGGTATCAGAGCACTTTCCTCAACAGAAAATTGTGGATTTTTTTTTTTTTTAGGGTAGAGACTTATTCCAGCCTCTTAAAGCTACATATATCTGTTGTTACATGCATAAACCTGCGGTCGGGGAGTAATACACACAATAAATACAAGTGGTACTCAAGCGCACATTTGTTGGCCACCCTTGTAACCCCTATTGGTACCCCTTCAAGTGGTAGTGTATCAGAAAACACCTGTATAAATATCAACCTAGATCTCTTGAAGCCCTCTATTGATAAATCGATTGGCTACCTGAATGTTACAGTGCCACCGAGAACAACACTCAGGAAGATACTCTCTAGTACCTGGGTAGTCGGGTAGTACGACTAAGGGAACAATCTAGCCTCCTTAGTTAGTTCTCTGAGATATTGGGCCGAGTACTACTATTGGACCCCACATGTATATTAGAGAGCTATACAACATGAAAAACCCTTGTCTGTAGAAACCCTGAATACCCTACCTGTTGGGCGCATGCCTATTTTGAGAAGGAAGGCTATTTTGGGTGCAAACATAATTTTGGAGATAAGGTCTATTTTGGGAAAGACCTAAGTTTGGAAACAAGACCTAATTTCAAAATGCGTGCAATCGCTGGCAAGAAAGAAACATGCAAAAAAATAAGGAAAAACAACATGGAAAGAAGGAAAGCAACATAACACGTAGGCAGGCAAGCCTAACTATGATAGGGTTAGGGTTTGTGATACATATTGTAACGACTATAAGCCTAAAAAGTAGTATAAATAAATACCTAGGAGGTCTAGGTTAGGGGTTCAGTTGGTGGTAGTTCAACTATTGTGTTCATAAGCCTATAAATGAGTCAAGTTAGATTTTGAAGGTTAGATCACATGCTGATGAGCCTCGTGTGATCTAGTCCACCTCACAAAGGTTCTTAAACCTCTTCATGATGTATGATGGAAGATGTAATGCACACAACACCATATTTTGCAGCAAACTGAATAAAAGAGTAGAGAAGCCTAATATTTGTGGACATAGCCTAGAAGGGGGTGAACCACGGTAAAACTTGTGTCCTATGTGATATTTCTTGCATGCTTACTTTTTGTCAATGGTTATTTTATGAATGAATGATTCACTAGATGTATTAGAATGCATGCATGAGGATAAATATGAATGAATCCTAGCAATACTTGAATGAATAAAAAATATTAATGCATGAAGAAGATAAAATACATCCCTATATCCCCACTCATTCCTAGATTGCAAGCACTTGAGCATTGCAGTCACCCATAAAGCTATCTCAGCTGAGACTGCACAGTGCACTCTGTGTGCTATGTTTCCTTCTGGTTTACCAGGAGGGCCGATAGTTTTAAAGGGTTTTGTTGGAAACCTATTGAGATCCAAACCTGGGTCAAACCAAGAAGTGGAAGAGATATTTAACTCAACAAATGGTTCCATTGTCAGTTGGAAATGCATAATATTGAGTGTACGAGATTCATGGAAGAATCATGCAGAGAATGAAATTATAGAAGGGAATGTTTAGGCCATGGAATCCAATGAAGGTGGATATTGAAATATGGTTGAAAACAAAGGAACTCGAGTTTGGGTAGAAGGACAACATAAACCCTAAGTTAACACCACACAAATACCTGGACAAATATGTGTTTAGCGACCTACATGAGGTATTTTTCTGTGATTTACCACATTTTTTGTAGGAGTGGCTATTGAGGTTAAAATACAACCACCCTACAAATCAAATTAGATAGTTGGAGTGGAATCCTATGGATATCGCATAGTTACAACAAGTTAATAACAAATTTACGTGTGCAATAGATTTCTGGTTAGATAGTATTGTTGCAGGGTTTATCACCAAATTTGCAGTAGATACCGCGAATTCTTACAACAAAGTAGAGAAGGATTTTATAAAAGGACCAAGAGGTAGATATATCATATCGTTGTACACTTCAATCAAGATTTTATTATATAACAACAATGCAATGACCATGGAATCAAACAACTAAACTTCCCTGTGTGTATGGGGGAAGGGGGGAAGCACTAATAAGAGGTGAAGAAATGGAGGAAGAAATGGATAAGGAAAATAAGAAGGAGGCCATGGACCCAATCATGATGGAGGAAGACCATATAAAATAGATAATCATAACAGCTGGAAAGACACGCATTAGAGCACCCTACCAATATAAGATGAATTAAAAGAAGAGAGCCATAGCTGATAGGGAGGGCTTGGCAAGTGATGAGGAAGAGGTAGTGGATCTTTGGGTTGTGGAGAAGATTGAGGAAATATTGCATGCACCATATGAAAGGAAAACATGAGGTTCAAGGGAAAGAAGAAAATGAAGAAATCCAATCCAGGTCACCGTCAGTGTGGAACCTACAACCCCATGTACAACTAATACACTAGAAAGAACACCAACATTTAGACAACTAAATTTTAGTGGAAGAAAGACAACAAGAAACACATCCAAACAAGGAGCAACAACTGGAGGAGCTAGTTCAGGAAATAACAATCAAATATCTACACCGCATGAAGGTATTAGTTCAACACAATTCAAAATGGTAGGACATGATCCCACGATCAAGTTACCAAAATTTTGGGGAGAGGCATCAACGGACCTTGAAAAACATTTATTCATCTGTGAGAATATCTGGGAAGAAAAGTAGATAACAAATTGGACACTTAGCTATCACTCTAAGAGAACACGCACGACATTGATACACGAGCCTATATTTAAACAGTCCACCAGGAGTAACAAGGACAATTGTAGACGTGAAAAAATTACTGATAAATGAATTTCAGAAGCCCAACTCAAAGGACCAATACATGAATGAAATGATTGAAATCAGGAAAAAACTAGGTGATTCTGTTTGGGAGATTATCACAGGTTTAAATGCTTGAAAGGTAAGTTTAAGTATGCAATTACTGACATGAAACATAGGCACTTATTTGTGAACTCACTGTTACCACATTTGAAATACCCCTTAAGACAACATAAGTTCCAAACTCAGGCACAAGCTTTGCAGGAAACCTTACAACTGGAAGAGAACCAATATCAGAAGACATATCCAACAATAGAGGAGCTGAAAGAGGATCTGAAGAACCTAACATTTCAACTTAACCATAATAAGGGTAAAGAGAAAAGATAAGTTGTTTGGTGTACCACATGCAGGACAAAAGGACACCATAAGAATGAATGTCCAACTTTCGTGCAATACTTGGAAACATGAGTACCAAACCCTTTGACAATAGGAGGACAATGGTGCGATATTTGTAAAACACATGGGAATGATCCATATCATTGTCCAATGATGCATAAGTATAAGACAATACCCAAAAGTTCATACTGCAATTTTTGCAAGTCAGTGCGTCATGATGACAAAGATTGTAGGACGATGGAG
>ML808882.1:219194-239253 GCA_009831015.1 Picea engelmannii
ATAGATAACTCCCTTACCTCTATTTAAGCCTCTGCTTCTGTTCTGCTGACCCTGGCTTCTGACCAACTTTTCTTCTACCTTCAGTGCAATTTGATAGGAATATTCCACTATCCTCACAGTCATCATGCTGTTTCATCCTGAATTTCATACCTCAAACCATTTATATACCTGGAAACGTTTTCATCATCCTTCTCTCTTTGTCCAGTCCTAATATTCAAACTATAAAATTATTCTGTATACTCTTTCACTGTCATACCCCTCTGTCTCAGGTTCTGCAATTTTCTGAACAACTCTATCCGGTAATCCTTAGGTATGAATTTAGCCTTCAGTTTGGCTACCATCCTATCCCAATTATTTATCTTGTATTTGCCTTTGCTCCTCCTTTCTGCCTGCAGTTCATCCCACCACAGTGCTTCCTGTCCCTTTAATATGGTGACAACATGTCTCACCTTGCTTCCTTCATCGACCTCTTCATAGTCGAAATACTTATCCATGGAGCTTATCCAATCCAATAGTTCTTCGACATCCAAGTTACCTTCATACATTGGGACGCCCATATTTTCTCTAGCTCCCAACTTCACAATAACTTTCAGCAAGCGTTCTTCGGCTGCATCTTCCCCTATAGCTTCTTCAACTTCTATTTCTTCACTTTTTGCATCACTGACATCTTTAGCGGTAGGTGTTCTCCTCTGCATTGTTTCCATCACTTCCAACCTTGCACAAATTTATCTTATGTCTCTTCCTACAACACAGTTTTCTATAGGTGGTCCTGTGTGTATCCTCGACGACATCACTTCAACTATTCCTAAGACACTGAGTTCAACTTCAAATATTTTTCAAGCTCTGATACCACTTGGTGAAGACCCCCTCCTCTCCAAAGGCTATGTGACCTCCCGGTCTAGGATCTTCTCAAGACTAAATCGAAACAGTCTTCGATTCCCTGCTGGAACCTCTAAGAAAATAATCCACAGGTCTCTATGAAACTTCCGCCCAAGTGAACAAGCGCTAAGTGACTTCATTTTTCCACGTGACCACGCCTTGTGACCACACACTTATTTGAAAAGGCACGTCATGATTTCGCATATTGACTATATGAGTCAACCGACTCTTCATCCTTCGAACTTCCGATTTTTGAAATTCTGACAAGGGTCTAGCACATGCTATCTCCTCCCTTATCCTCCATCCATATGACCCTTCACTATGACCTGGGGCCAATCCTTCCGAGCGCATCGAGATTTCATGTATTGAGAACTCCCGATGCTATTCACCTCCGTTCTCTCGATCCTCCGATACCCGAAATTGCAAAATATTCGGATCAGATCAACGGTCCACACTGACTCTCCAACCAATGACTTTGATTATGCCACGATTTCACATTTTGTGAATCTTCATGACTCTTACCTCCAATTTCCCGATTTACGAATCAGTGAAACGATGATCTGTCACCACGTGTCCTCTTTCAATGGACAATCCTGATGATTTTGGGATTTTACGTCTCGTGATTTCGTGAATTTCACTATGCTTCTTCCAAGCTAAATTCCGATGACTCCTTGCGACTAACCAGTGTGATACTTCTCTGAGATCTAACGACTTGTAAGATTCATCTCTTTCTGAATGGATCTTGACCCTCGATCTTGTCCAATCTTCAAAATTCTTTTCTGAAGGATTTCTCCCGCTCAATCCTCCATACTTGTTCTTTCTTCGAACTTCAATTTTCTGTGCTTCACCTTTGAATGCTTCAACTCTTCAAAACTTACAAACTTTTCTAAGTGTTTCCTCTTGAGACTTAAAACCACCACTCCTCCTGAACTTCAGGAAAATGAAATTTAAATCTCACCCTTTAGTGCACACTTGCACTCTGTGTCTTTTTCAAAAGATTTTATGACGCCCTCTTGGCATACTCTGTGCTCAACCTCCTGATCTTTCAAACTTTAACACAAGTTTGTTTCTATACACACTCCTTGCACTCAATATGCACACTCTGCATACGAAATTTCCCCGCTATCTCTTCTGAGCTTTAAGTCGAAAAAATACTTCTTCACACGCACTCCTTGCATAATCTTACATGAGAGAAACAATTGAACTCATTCAATTATTCATTCTTTCACTATGAACATCATCCATTCACAAACACATAACAACACAATCAAACTGTAAACAATATCAACAATGTGTATTTGGGTCAATTTCCTCTGTTCTATTCATTTCATAAGGAAACATAATTATAGTCGTTTATCCTTTACACCTATTAAAAGAAAACTTGTCTAAGGACCCAGAGCATTTTTTCGCTCTTCTTCCTCCTATCTAAATAGTATTTCCTTCTATTCAAGTGGTTAACTACTCAATTAATGCAACCTAATGACTAATCAGGGCTAATATCCCACACATGTAATATATTTACAATCGTGTAAAGGATTTACAATGGTTCTGTCATTTCAAACGGTGGCCCAAATTTACACAACCAAAATTAATTAACGAGAATTCCAAAAAGTCTTCACACCACTTCCAAGCTAGTTAATTGTCAGTTCAACTCCTTTGATGTGTTGAGGTGTCGATTCCAATTCCACGTTCGCTTCCTTTTGATGTGATTGCGATGCTCCTGCATCATTCCTGTAATGGTCAAAAAATACCTTTCCCTATTTTAGAACTTAATTTCTGTGAATGGAAGGCGCTTCCTTCAAATCAGTCCTCCAAGAGACCACGGGCTCATGCCCACATCCTTAACCAAATCACGACTAAGAGTTGAGCATGCAGCCCCAAGACTTGTCATAGGAATCAATGACCAGGACCTTGAAACCCTTCACTAGGTCCGAAAGGAGCTAAGTTATTTTGGCTGCAGAAATCTGGGAGCTCGGAGCTCCGGGATGCTATTAATTTACAACCTTCAAAACCAATTGAAGGCCATCTGATGATGCAGTTACAGACGAGGTTGATCGACATCTAGTGGTTTCCTTAACTGCGACTATGGGATTTTTCCTATTGTTAAACCCTGAACCACTTCTCGGTCGTGAAGTGATAAGAACCGTAGATCTAAGGAAATTGAGGATCTTCCTTGACCGTTGGATCCAAACCTTGGTTAGTCCAGCGTTGACTACTCCAGGTGGAAAGGAGTGTTAAGCAGGTGGAACCCCTGAACTCTAAACTTGCAAAGTGATGAGAACCGTCGATCTTGAGACACTTTGGGATCTCCCATGACCGTTGGATCTATGTTGTTGTCAGTTCGATGTTGACCACTTAGGGAGAAAGGGAGTGTTAAATGGTTTGAACCCCCGAACACCGAAGTCATGAAGCGATGAGGACCATTGATCTGAGGATGCATTGGGATCCCTCCTAACCATTAGATCTAGACCGTGGTTAGCCTGACGCTGACCACTCTAGAAGTAAAGAGGAAATTACATAGCGGATCCCCCGAACACTGAAGTCACGAAGCAATGGAGGCCATAGATATATGGATCAATGTGGACCCATCTCGACCGTGGGATATAAGGGGTATTGGGAGGCTGCTGGTGGGAGTTTGAACTTTAGACCTTCGAGATATTTTGCAGGTAGGAGAATATAGAGATTGCTAGAGGATGTCAGCCAAGAGTGACATGGCACGCTAACGTCACCTAGGGTGACATGGACCCATGTTCAACATTCCACATGTCGCTTGGATTCATTATTTTTATAGATCTTATATGCCCTTTAGAACATGACAATGTCACCCATTGATGGGGTCACGTGTCATCTTTGCCATTTTCCATGTGTCATTTCCCTAGTGCATGCTTGATTAGCCTAAAATATAGTGGAGTACCAAGGACATCGAGAGTTCAGGACTTTGGGGGACATGGAATGTTGGAACACTGGGGTAAATTGGCCGAAGGCCTAGATCTACCTGCCCCTACCTCTGCATATATTGCATCACCATGTGTAAGTGTGGACCCTTCGGGAGTCCGAGATTTCAGAAATCCAGAGGTTTGGAGGTGGTGTATTGAATAAGTCGAAAAGGTCGAAGGCTAGAACCACATGGCAGGACTTTGAGACTCTAGAGAATATGTGATTATAGAAAGGGGCATTCAACGCCGAAGCACCGAACACCGAAATCCCTTAATCCTATGTGTTAAACAAGGATGCAGTTCCGTCATTGGATTTAACATTGGATGAATTTCCACCATAGATGCAATATCGCTGGGGAACTCCGAGACTTTGGGGAGCTTGGGTTGGTATGAATGAGACGAACCCATGTGGGCGCCACATGTCCCTTGACCAATAATGCCTAAATATATTTGGGAGGGTGTAACTCCCAGTCCAGAGCTCGGATTCGAGCATGGTAGTAGTTGTTAGAAATCTCTTGAAGAACATAAGAGGATGGAAATCCAAGGAAGAGGATTCAAGATGATTAAGGAAATCAAAATTTTTATGCCCCATCCCTAAAAAGGGTACTTAGGGATCGGGTGTGTTACACCCGAGCACCACAACCTTTTCTAGATAGAATGATTCCAGAAGCAACACTAGAACCAACAAATAACTAAGAAACACTCCAGAGTATCCACCTTCCTATCTTGCAACTGAAGCTCCAAACTTTTGATATCCTTGACTGAGACAATGAGTGAAGTGAGAGTGTACAAATGAGCTAGATCATCTCTTATTTTTAGTGGTTCTTGTCCCTTGTCTGGGCCAAATTGTACTTTTAGAATCTAATACTTTAATATTAATTATTTGACTGATTCGACTTGTCTTCTAGGGTTTCTCTTTCTTCTGGAATATTCTATTCTAGCCAAAGGTTACACATGGAGGTTAATACCTCACACATATACCATAACATCAACACTCCCTCCTAGCAAGGGAGGTATTGATGGTAATGGTCTTGGGCAAAAAAATACCATTCTGCTAGTAGCATCATCATAGCCACACATGCTATTTCATGATCACACAAATCAAACCATGAGCAACATCATCATTATCCATCTAGATAGAAATCATCTCCATCACTAGTGATAGTCTCCATGGAAATCAGATAGTAGCTTACAGTTGCTAGAATGCCATCCAATAGAACACACTTGTGTTTATCCATAGTAGTATACAAATACTGTCCAGTGGTAAACAACCACTCGTAGTAGCACACAACTACTAACTAGTGACACATAATCACTACCAGTGGAGAACATCCACCATAGCAGCACAAAACTAATGTCCAAAGACATATAGTCTCCATAGCAATCAAATCATATCATCTGATATCATCCCTCATCAACAATGTCATCAACTACATCACCTCTAATCCGTACTATCATGATGCGAATGATTCATATCTAAGCTGTACTAGCGCGATATGGAGTATCATCTACATCATATCCAAGTCGTACTAGCATGAACATAACTAGCATGATGTAGGTGCATCATATCTAAGTTGTATGTCATATCTAAGCTATACTCACATGATGCAGATCAATGCCTCTCTGTGTCACCTCTAAGCTGTATGATCATCTCTAGGATGTACTAGCATGAGCATATCTAGCATGATGCCAATGCATCATATCTAAGCTGTATGTCATATCTAAGTTGTACTAGCATGATCATATCTAGCATGACATGAGCCATCTGCATCACCTCTAAGTTGTATGGTCATCTCTAAGCTGTACTAGCATGAACATATCTAGCATGATGTCAATACATCATATCTAAGTTGTATGTCCATCTCTAAGCTATACTAGCATGGCCATATCTAGCATGATGTGACTCATAAGCATCATCTCTAAGCTGTACTACCATGGACATATCTAGCATGATGTCAATACATAATATCTAAGCTGTATGTCCACCTCTAAGTTGTACTATCATGATGCATCTTAGGCCACTGTATCATCCACAACTCCAACCATCTGTATCATATCTAAGCTGTACTAGCATGATGAAAACATGATTTCTAAGCTGTATGGCCATATTTAAGCTGTACTAGCATGATACATATCCATATCTCACTGACAGTCCACGATGCCACATATCAGAGCTCCCTCCTAACCGAGGAAGTCATCTCCTCCTTTTCAACCAAGGGAGAAATCTCCACAAGCCCTAGATTTTCCCTCAAGTATGAAAACTTTATCTTGGAAAAAGGCTTGGTCAAAATATCTATTGTCTTCTCATCAACGGAGATATACTGGAGAACCACTTCTCCCCTCTGGACTTTATCACAGAGAAAATAGTACTTGATCTCAATGTGCTTCGACCTGTCATGGACAACTGGGTTCTCTGAGAGCTTCACATAACTCTAGTTATCACAATATATCATGGTAGAATCCAACACCTGATCAAATAGTCCATAAACCATCTTACAGAGCCACACTGCTTCCATACAAGCATCACAAACTACAATATACTCTGCTTCTGCAATTCTGAGTGCAACAACCTTATGTTTCCTTCTAGTCCATGATATCATAGTAGATCCCAAACTGAAACATATACTAGAAGTTCTCTATTTGTCATCTACACTTCTTGCCCATCTGAATCAGTAAATCCATGCAACTATACATCACTCTTTGAGGCTGTTAGGGACCTAACTTAACTAACCCCTCAAGTGGGTAGAATAATATATTTCCATGTAATAAAGGTCAATATAAATAAGGCCTAGCAATAAGGAGGAATAAGTCAAATGTAAGAAGACATAAGATTTAGTATAAATAGGAGTAGAGGGTATGAGAAGTTTTTTCTTGAAGAATTATTGTAATAAATCTCTTCTTTGCTGGAGGTTGCCACCTCGAAGAGGCAAGTGAACCTTGTTTCCTATCAATAAAGGTATAATTATGGTGTTGTGGTTCCATATTTTTTTTTGTTCCACTGTTATCTCTGCAGTATTTCCGTATTCTGTTGCTATCTCAATGTTATTTTTTGCATTATTTCTCTTCTATGCTAATATAATAGACCTGGTACCTTACAAGTGGTATCAGAGCACTTTCCTCAACAGAAAATTGTGGATTTTTTTTTTTTTTAGGGTAGAGACTTATTCCAGCCTCTTAAAGCTACATATATCTGTTGTTACATGCATAAACCTGCGGTCGGGGAGTAATACACACAATAAATACAAGTGGTACTCAAGCGCACATTTGTTGGCCACCCTTGTAACCCCTATTGGTACCCCTTCAAGTGGTAGTGTATCAGAAAACACCTGTATAAATATCAACCTAGATCTCTTGAAGCCCTCTATTGATAAATCGATTGGCTACCTGAATGTTACAGTGCCACCGAGAACAACACTCAGGAAGATACTCTCTAGTACCTGGGTAGTCGGGTAGTACGACTAAGGGAACAATCTAGCCTCCTTAGTTAGTTCTCTGAGATATTGGGCCGAGTACTACTATTGGACCCCACATGTATATTAGAGAGCTATACAACATGAAAAACCCTTGTCTGTAGAAACCCTGAATACCCTACCTGTTGGGCGCATGCCTATTTTGAGAAGGAAGGCTATTTTGGGTGCAAACATAATTTTGGAGATAAGGTCTATTTTGGGAAAGACCTAAGTTTGGAAACAAGACCTAATTTCAAAATGCGTGCAATCGCTGGCAAGAAAGAAACATGCAAAAAAATAAGGAAAAACAACATGGAAAGAAGGAAAGCAACATAACACGTAGGCAGGCAAGCCTAACTATGATAGGGTTAGGGTTTGTGATACATATTGTAACGACTATAAGCCTAAAAAGTAGTATAAATAAATACCTAGGAGGTCTAGGTTAGGGGTTCAGTTGGTGGTAGTTCAACTATTGTGTTCATAAGCCTATAAATGAGTCAAGTTAGATTTTGAAGGTTAGATCACATGCTGATGAGCCTCGTGTGATCTAGTCCACCTCACAAAGGTTCTTAAACCTCTTCATGATGTATGATGGAAGATGTAATGCACACAACACCATATTTTGCAGCAAACTGAATAAAAGAGTAGAGAAGCCTAATATTTGTGGACATAGCCTAGAAGGGGGTGAACCACGGTAAAACTTGTGTCCTATGTGATATTTCTTGCATGCTTACTTTTTGTCAATGGTTATTTTATGAATGAATGATTCACTAGATGTATTAGAATGCATGCATGAGGATAAATATGAATGAATCCTAGCAATACTTGAATGAATAAAAAATATTAATGCATGAAGAAGATAAAATACATCCCTATATCCCCACTCATTCCTAGATTGCAAGCACTTGAGCATTGCAGTCACCCATAAAGCTATCTCAGCTGAGACTGCACAGTGCACTCTGTGTGCTATGTTTCCTTCTGGTTTACCAGGAGGGCCGATAGTTTTAAAGGGTTTTGTTGGAAACCTATTGAGATCCAAACCTGGGTCAAACCAAGAAGTGGAAGAGATATTTAACTCAACAAATGGTTCCATTGTCAGTTGGAAATGCATAATATTGAGTGTACGAGATTCATGGAAGAATCATGCAGAGAATGAAATTATAGAAGGGAATGTTTAGGCCATGGAATCCAATGAAGGTGGATATTGAAATATGGTTGAAAACAAAGGAACTCGAGTTTGGGTAGAAGGACAACATAAACCCTAAGTTAACACCACACAAATACCTGGACAAATATGTGTTTAGCGACCTACATGAGGTATTTTTCTGTGATTTACCACATTTTTTGTAGGAGTGGCTATTGAGGTTAAAATACAACCACCCTACAAATCAAATTAGATAGTTGGAGTGGAATCCTATGGATATCGCATAGTTACAACAAGTTAATAACAAATTTACGTGTGCAATAGATTTCTGGTTAGATAGTATTGTTGCAGGGTTTATCACCAAATTTGCAGTAGATACCGCGAATTCTTACAACAAAGTAGAGAAGGATTTTATAAAAGGACCAAGAGGTAGATATATCATATCGTTGTACACTTCAATCAAGATTTTATTATATAACAACAATGCAATGACCATGGAATCAAACAACTAAACTTCCCTGTGTGTATGGGGGAAGGGGGGAAGCACTAATAAGAGGTGAAGAAATGGAGGAAGAAATGGATAAGGAAAATAAGAAGGAGGCCATGGACCCAATCATGATGGAGGAAGACCATATAAAATAGATAATCATAACAGCTGGAAAGACACGCATTAGAGCACCCTACCAATATAAGATGAATTAAAAGAAGAGAGCCATAGCTGATAGGGAGGGCTTGGCAAGTGATGAGGAAGAGGTAGTGGATCTTTGGGTTGTGGAGAAGATTGAGGAAATATTGCATGCACCATATGAAAGGAAAACATGAGGTTCAAGGGAAAGAAGAAAATGAAGAAATCCAATCCAGGTCACCGTCAGTGTGGAACCTACAACCCCATGTACAACTAATACACTAGAAAGAACACCAACATTTAGACAACTAAATTTTAGTGGAAGAAAGACAACAAGAAACACATCCAAACAAGGAGCAACAACTGGAGGAGCTAGTTCAGGAAATAACAATCAAATATCTACACCGCATGAAGGTATTAGTTCAACACAATTCAAAATGGTAGGACATGATCCCACGATCAAGTTACCAAAATTTTGGGGAGAGGCATCAACGGACCTTGAAAAACATTTATTCATCTGTGAGAATATCTGGGAAGAAAAGTAGATAACAAATTGGACACTTAGCTATCACTCTAAGAGAACACGCACGACATTGATACACGAGCCTATATTTAAACAGTCCACCAGGAGTAACAAGGACAATTGTAGACGTGAAAAAATTACTGATAAATGAATTTCAGAAGCCCAACTCAAAGGACCAATACATGAATGAAATGATTGAAATCAGGAAAAAACTAGGTGATTCTGTTTGGGAGATTATCACAGGTTTAAATGCTTGAAAGGTAAGTTTAAGTATGCAATTACTGACATGAAACATAGGCACTTATTTGTGAACTCACTGTTACCACATTTGAAATACCCCTTAAGACAACATAAGTTCCAAACTCAGGCACAAGCTTTGCAGGAAACCTTACAACTGGAAGAGAACCAATATCAGAAGACATATCCAACAATAGAGGAGCTGAAAGAGGATCTGAAGAACCTAACATTTCAACTTAACCATAATAAGGGTAAAGAGAAAAGATAAGTTGTTTGGTGTACCACATGCAGGACAAAAGGACACCATAAGAATGAATGTCCAACTTTCGTGCAATACTTGGAAACATGAGTACCAAACCCTTTGACAATAGGAGGACAATGGTGCGATATTTGTAAAACACATGGGAATGATCCATATCATTGTCCAATGATGCATAAGTATAAGACAATACCCAAAAGTTCATACTGCAATTTTTGCAAGTCAGTGCGTCATGATGACAAAGATTGTAGGACGATGGAGTTGATGAGAGAAAGATCTTCAGATACTTATATGGTGCAAAATGAAATGATGGCAGGACAAGATGCACCTCAGTTCAACTAGGTACCACCTCCATACAACAATGCGCAAAAAAAGTATAACATTGCGCAACCACAATACAATAATGCGCAACCACAGTATAACCCCATGTAGTACAACCAAGTACCTTAGTACAACGCACCATGAGGAGATCGAGGTAGATAAAAATGTGGAGGAAGAGGTAGAGGAGGCTTTGGACGAGGCAAAGGTCTAGTAGTGTGCCACAACTACCAATATCCAAGACATTATACAATTGAGTGTCCACTTCCACCAACAATTTGTATGTACTATCGTGCAACAAACCATGATACACAAGACTGCCCGACACTATTGGGGAAGATCCAAGAAAAAGGAACCAGAACAACCAGAATGTACAATGGATTTCTGCAGAATCTAGGGATGAGGGAAGAAACATCAACATAGTCACACGAGGAGGAGCTAAGATAGGAACTGACACAATAAGACAAGATCTAATGCAACATTAATGGGTGAAGAATAATACCGAAACCAAAAAATAAGTTTGATGCACGAAAAGAAAATGAAACATTCAAGGAGGAAAGACAAGAATTTCTCAAGCAAAACGTTGCATCTACATCAACTGCGCAACAAAATCAAAACTGACCAATGTACAAAATGCCCTCCTTAATGGATCACACTAGTGAAGCTCAACCTTTAGAGCAAGTAAGTAACATAATTTTTTTTCTGCAATCCCGTGTTAAGTTATTAAAGGATCCATCATCTGTTAATATCTTACAAAATATGCTAGAAAGATGTAACATAGAGGTAGAAGAGAAATTAGAGCAAAAAATTGTCAATCATCTCCATGTAAGAAGAAGGAAAAGAAGAGAATTTAGATTGAATGCCAACATTGGAGATTTCAGTATGGGTTATATTATAGTGGACTTAGGCTATGAAGTAAATGTTTTACCTAAGAAGACATGGCAGTGTATGGGAGAACCCACACTAGGCTATTCACTTGTGACTTGTCCAACTAAAATTGGAAAATCAACACAGAGTGCTACCAATTGGAAGGCTTAAAGGTGTGACAACAGATTTGGATGGAGTGCACACTTTGACAGATTTTGAAGTAATAGAGATAGTAGATGGCACAACACCTTATCCAACATTGCTTGGACTAGATTGGGATTTTGATAACCAAGCCATAATCAACTTGAAGACAATGAAAATGACATTTGAATTAGGTGAATATAGAGTCATTGTACCATTAGACCCTTCAGAATGAGAAAGGTTTGTAGAACCCACTTGTTTAGATATGGAGGAAATAAACCATTTGTACAGAACCACCGCACACAAAGAAGATTATGTCAACCCAACTGCAGATGGGGTACTTAGCTGGAGAAGCATCACATCATGTGCTTCTGACTTAGATACAGGTTTGGAGAATTAGAAACAACGATTACATGAAGTTTCCACAAGAGGGTGCACAAGAATAGATTGTGCAGTAAGATGGGTTGGTATAAATATAAGAGAACCGCCCAGTTTTCATGGGGTAAATGACCTAGAGGAATTTATGAAAAAATATGAAGAGGAAGTATTAGAAAATAAGAGGCTCTTATCTCTAGATATCACACTCAAATATACACTTGCAATATGGTGGGGTGCGTACAAAGAAACAATTCAGGACTGGTATCAATATAAACAACTACCACACATTAGATTTGGCACAGAACAGGGGAGAAATAAAATGCAAAAGTACAACGGACAAGGAAAACCAATGAAACACTTGGAAAAGTGCAAGGAAAAATTGAGGATGACACCACCAGAATAATGGACTCATCACTTCATCCATACATTGGAAGGAATCCCAGAGAACTGGTATATAGACCAGGAGATGCACAGATGCACTACATAATGGACAATATTACAATATAACTTTGTAGTAACTTTATCATTTGAGCATGAGAACCCCAACATTGTTTCAACGTTGAAGCAGATAAGAGGTGTGATATTTACTAATGAACCAGAGGTTGAAATCATGACAGAATATCAACAACAAAACATACAGATAGTCAAAGAGTTACTTTATTGCTATCACGTTAAAGATGAAGCACTGGATGAAGAGGATTTGCACAACATTCATATTACAAAAATTGAAGGAGAAAGAGAGGTGGAAGGTCCATCTATGGAGTCAGAAGTATTTGCTGCACCAATAAAATTTAAGAAATTCAACCTTGGGACAACTGAAAATCCTAAAATGGCAAGAATTGGAGACTATTGGGATGAATAAACAGTAGAAAGAATAACATAGTTATTGTGCGAATAGAGTGACTTGTTCCCAACAACCTTTACAGAGATGAAATGCATAACAAGACAGTTAGGATAGATGAATATACCTCTCAAACATGAGGCAAGACCTGTCAGACAAAGACCCTACAGACTGAATCCAATGTATAAGAAGAAAGTGAAAGCAAAAATTGATAGAATGCTAGAAGCTGGTATCATAGAACCAATAGAGGAATCTGAATGGATAAGTCCTATGGTAGTCCAAGAAAAGAAACAAGGGGGGATAAGGATTTGTATATATTTGAGAAAATTGAATGATGCTTTCTTACATGACCCTTTCCCTACCCCTTTTATAGATGAAGTCTTAGAGAATGTGGGAGGCCAGGAATCATACTCATTTACAAATGGATTCTTAGGCTACCATCAGATCAAAATAGCTCCAGAGGCCAGGTATAAGATTACTTTTGCTATAGAATGGGGATCCTACCAATATACAGTCATGCCACTTGGGATGAAGAATGAACCAACCATATTTTCAAGAGTAGTCATAGCTTCTTTTAAGGAATTCATACATCAATTTCTAGAAGTATACTTGGATGACTAGAATGTATATAGTCTGTTAAAAGATCATGTAGAAGTGTTAAGACTAATGTTGGAAAGATGAAGGCAATGTCAGATATCATTGAATATTAAGAAATGCATTTTTGGGACACCTTTTGGAATATTGTTGCGACATATAGTGTGTAAACAAGGCTTACTAGTAGATCCTACCAAGATTGCAGTCATTGTAAACTTACCACCACCAAAGTCAGTGTGCCAGTTGAGAGAAACACTAGGACATACATGATATTATAGGAAGTTTATAAAGGGGTATGCAGATATTACTGCGCCAATGGAAAAACTGTTAAAGAAGGATATCATATTCTAATGGAATGAGGACTGTCAACAAGGTTTGGACACCTGTTGACGTGCGAAATTGACCACTCGTCAACTGGAGGAGTGAATCCGGTCCGGGGTTGTCTACTTAACCCAAGATATTTGGATTAATCCACTCCGATGGGTTTAGTGGCTCCGTTAGCCGATCTAACTCCTAAGAAAGTAAAAAAAACAAAACTAAAGAAGATAACTTAATAAAAAACACTCACTGAAAACTATATACAAATCTAAAATATACTCACAGTTTACTAACTAATATTTATAAAATAGCTCCACTTATTATATGTACAATATATATATATATATATATATCTCTAATATATGTATCATATTTACAGAATGCAAATTTTAATCTAAACCTGCGAAAATCAAATATGGATTGATTTATGTCAGCAAAACTATCATTCAGTCTTTTCCATTTATTTTTTATAACGTTTATAAACAAGAAATGAAATAGAAACTGTCTAATTGAAAAACAAAGATAACAAACAATACAATGTATTTAGACTATAGGAAATTCCTATATTAATTAAACTAATGAAATAAAATGAAGGAACTAACCTGTAATCGCATCTCCCATTCGTCCTATGTATAGCATCTAATTTTGCTGTTTGATGAGGCCAACCCGCACCAGATCTTACCAATGCTTCTCGTAAACGCGAAGCAATAATGATTGAATGCTAATGACAGAACATGTAAGAGATGTAGCAACAACAATTTTGTAATTTGACAAATGGCCACATTGAGATAAATTCTGCTGTGAAAATTTGTGTATAAATGTTCAATGAATAAAGAAGATAAATCTTCTAATCCAAAATTTGAACACAGTAATTACTGTATGTAATATAAGGGACATAAAACACAGATATCATATAAATTTCATCACATCAATCTGTAATAAACCATGATATCTAAAGTAGTCACAATTTAATTACACATCGAAATGACCATAACTTGAATAAAAATATGATATATCAAAGCTAAAGCTATGCAAATATCAATTTCCATTCAAGTCTGTCAATCATAAATCCATAGTTTTTTTCTCCCAGGCAGCGATGGTCTTTAGTTTACAAAACAATACATTTATATAGGTTACAGGATCAAAACGTTTCCCATGGATATCATCTAATTTGTTCCAAAAATTGTGGGGGATGCAACCTCCCATATTCTACTTGATATCAAAACTAACAGCCTATTCTAAAACAACATAAAAAATAGCATGCTGAGAAATGCCACCAGTGGTTCAAATCTCCTTTAGAAATCGTAGGTTCCTGAAAACACATAAGAATAAAAGATTTTAGATGCATTTTCAGTTACTAAAACAAATAATTCGAATTTTAGTAACTAGCTACAGAATCTCACGATTCTGTAGCTAGTTATAATTATAACTAGAATCGTATTTTATTGAATCAATCAAAACAGACTAGAGGTAATCTGTGAAAACAAATCATGTATTCTAATTTAAAAAAGACAAAATCATCCTAAACTTATTTTTAAAAATCATACCTCAGATTAAGGGATTCGACTTAATCAAGCAATCTTTGAATTTACAATGGCAGTCGCTGCTTCTAAGTTATTAAAAAAAATAGGCCCTATGGTTTTTTTTCGTTTATCTTTGGTTTGAGCTACAGATTGATCAGGGTTCACAGAAGGAGGCTGAGGCATAAGGCTGGACAGGTGAGAGGGGTTCTGAGGCATAGGCCTGGAGAGGTAATAAACGTTTCAACAATTGCAAACAGACCAAAATGCACCCTTCAGCCACAGAGAAAATATGAGATTTGACCTCTAAAGGACGAGATATATCTCCGTAATGAACCAATTTCTGGGGAAACCGCCCACCATGAAGGTAAAAGGGCTCATTTCGGTTATGGGTTTTCAAGGGTTTGATCTAATGCAAAACCGTTTGCTCAGAATCACTCACGAAAAAATGTGTCTCTGGGAGGCAATTACGGGGTTAGCTTTAAGAAGTCTTCAATTACTTCCAGCTTCACATACCTATTTTTCTCTGCAACCATCGAATGTCAAGGCAAACTCTTGAGAAACCCTTAGATTGAAACCCTCAAACTTTTCAATAAACACACGCCAACCATTCCTCTCTAAGTCTTCTCTAGCATTATCAAACGATAACAACGTCTGGACACCGTTGGGCTCAATCCTCACCACAGGAGCCATGGCTAACATAAAAGAATCGACATGGGATTCGGTGGTAGTGTTTGACAAAACAAGCACAGAGCCATTGCCCCGAGCTTCCCCAATGCAATGCAAAGACAACTCGAAATGGTAGGTGGGAGTGTTAATTGCTATGCGTGTGAGAAAAATCGTGTAAATTGAGGCCATGCAAAAATATAATACCACGCTGTACTTGGAATGACACCTCAGCACAATGGTACACACAAAGATCATAACAGTTGAAAACAATCGTGTGCATATCCACGATTTGATCACAAAATCAATATGTCAAATAAACAATTGAATCAAATAATTTTATAAATCAAAACCCCATTAACATTAGTCGAGTGCTAAATGTGTGGTGGTTTAATACTCATGTAACCAAGGTGTGTTCAAGACCAAGGGGTTATTACCATGAAAACAACCATGTTCATAGCAAAATACTACAAATCGACAATAAACCATATGAACATTAACCCTTTAATGAAATCAAACATGAATTCCAGCTGTGAGTTTTCATGCCTACAGTCATGAAAATGAAATCGAAAAGAAAGCACATAGAAAGAGATGAGTAACAAGCGTTGTTTAATGAAAAAGGTTGTGATGAGTGACGAGAATTTAGAAACCCTGCGTAGGCAGCTTGTAAAAGTAGAGATTATATTATTGCTTCCAACAATGGAGATACACTGGTAGAAGCAATTATCTCTGCCAAACGAACAAGTCTAGATTAGGATAATCAGAAAAACTTCAAATCGAGAACAACTAAGAAACTGTTTGAACATCATTATCAATCATAAAGAATTCCAGTTTCATATTTCTTGTTATTTTAAAAGACGAAAACTGATGACAATCTTGACAAAAGAGAGTCACGATGTTAAAGTTAAAATCTTTAATACTGTTGACAGAGCCGTTGCTGCCAGCAGGTGTCCATAGCCTCGACAGGGATGTCATTTAACCCACTCCGATATCTGTATCCTGCCAAGAAGTTCCAGATTAGAATGAAGGACATTTAAGGTCACACAAATCCATATCTGAGAATTTTCATATACCTGACATTGCTTCGCTGCCAGTGGGCCTGTTCAATACCTCGACGAAGTTATCTTGGCGTCATGCATGCATTTACCCACTGCCACCAGACCTGTTCAGTATCCTGACGGGTTTACAAGCACTTCCCGCAGCTCTCTGAAGATTTATTTAGTTTTAAAGATATTTAATAGAGCGAGGTGACGCTGAAAATCCTGATTTTTTGACATATTTTAATAAATTACAGACCTTGAGGGAATTTTTTAACTGTCCTTCATTAATATCTAGAGATAGTTTGTTAATAAACTGACTTTCAATGGCAGGGAGACATCTCTGAGTTGTTCTCTTAAGGAACAGGGATAGCGTAAGAAGAAATTTTTATGGATGATCGTGAATAGCTCCAGTTATAGATTGAAATCAAGAAACGCTTTTCAAACAACAAGCTTTCTTTAACATGGCTGCGAACTTCAGAAAAATATCATAATTGATGCTTAAACAACCTTCAATAGTCATTTTTAGAGGGGAAATTTTTCTGTTCTCTTTGTCTGAACTAGTTCATGGTGCAGGCATGTGTGTTTCAAAAGAAAGATTGATAAGCATAAATGGAAACAAAACACACCAGCGAAGAAAAATTGGAAAGCAAAGAAATCCAAACAAAAAAAATATGTACATAAGGTGCATCTGAAAACATCATGCAAAAAATCCCTTGGGAGACTGAAAGAAAGTAGAAAAATCTTGTTTGATGTGAAAGTAGTCCTACTCGTGGTACCTTGGGTTAGGGTTGATTCAGATTTATTTATCTCTTTACTTTCCATTTAAGATTTTCATGACGATACTGCGTTTTTTGAAAATAAATGTTCAACTAAAAGAAAAGAGAAAAAGATCAAGCGAACTTCCTTGATAACAGTCGTATTATGGTTCTCATGGTGCGCCCACTTGCGTTCATGACTGCATTATTACAAAGAGAAATAGTGAGAAATAAAACTGAAAGAAAAACTATTCCTAAACCTACCCTAACTATTAAACAAATCATAATACTACTTGAAGTCATGTTTCCAATGTAGCCATCGGAGTAACTCCAATCCTGCAATGGAAACAAGATCAAGCATTACTAATAAGAATGGTAACAAAAACATATCACACTTACCTTCATAATAATCATCTAAAAACGAAGTAAGCATGATCTTACCATTTCCTTGAATATTCTTGTTGTACGAATCCTCCAGCCATTGTGAAATCTTGTCGTGATAAGGGTCATAATGGCATGGGCGAGTGCAAGCAAGTTTAAAAAAATTGTCAAGATTACGAGGAAATGAAATAACCATCAGCCAAGGCTGAAATGCCCCATCCTCCTGACAATTCTCTAAGTGTTCATTAATTTCTTCACATGGAGGATCTAAAAGAAATATGTCACGTCTACTTCCAAGATACTTAGGTAAAAAGAAAGCAAGCATAACTTTATCTTTATTATGAAAATTTGTTATATATGAATATTCAAACCATCCTAAGATCATGTCACAAAAATGAGGATTCAAATCACGACTTTGATGAAAAAAACATGGGAAAATCATCATAAGAGGATTTGTGACGTCAGTCAGATCATTGGTTTGAATGCTTCCTTTGATGAGATTGATCATTTCAAAATGTGAAGCATAAACATTAAGATTCGAGCTAATCAAAGAATGAATATAAAATGTAGAATGTTTGATCTCCATAAGATATAGTGCATTTTCTTTTTCAACAATAAACTGTGTAAAATCATCTCGCAACATGTGCTTTTCCCATATGAGTGATGAAAGTGAACAAGCGTCAAATCCAACTTTATCAATGTTAGGTTTGGAATTGATTTCACCAAAATTTAGCATATTGAAAGGATATGATTGTGGTGGAAAAGAGTAGGATGTTGTAGGGAAGGTGTCAAATCCGCTAGAATCTAGGAAGAGATCAGGATATAAAGAATAAAAGGAATTAGAAATAAGCGCATGAAAATAATCTCTTGAACTACGATATTTGACAATGGTATTCTCAAGACATTTCTCTTCACTAAAACTCTTACTCTGTTTTGGTGACAAATTCCTCAACATAATATGATCATTTGGATTTGCCTTCTGTGTGATAGGTAATTCAAAATTTATGTGACAAACATCTAGTCTTTCCTGTGGATAAAGTACATTTTGAGGACAAAGGTTTAAAGTTTCTTCTTCTTGTTGTGTATCTTCTTCTCTAAGGAGTATTAGAACGTTCAAGATGATTTTCGTCACTTAAGTGTTCCTCAATGACTAATTTTAAATATTGATTAGAGCACGAGTTACAAGAATGAGGATATTCACCTTGAGCCAGAAACAAATCTTCTTCCATACTGGTCGAAGACTGAAAATACAATGATTCAGAGGAAAAACCAATTTGGTTGTCAATCAAAACCTGGTCAATAGATTCTACCTCCCTAGCTTGTTCAACATTATCGGAAGGATTCTTCTCATCTTGCGAAGAAAATTGTTCTGGCAGTTGAGTGATAGGATTTGCAATTGGTTCTTTGTTCGTGATTGAATATGACTGGATGGAAGGGATGCAAGCATCATAGAGGAGATTTAATGCAAATGACATGTCATCGAGATTAAATTTACAGAGGACATGATAGACTCTTGTCAAAAAGTCTTCTGAAGATGAATCGTCGTTGATTAGTGAAGTACAAAATTCTTCACATAATTGATCGAAATCATAAATTTCAAAAGCATCTAGAAACTCATCTACAAATTGAAACCAATAATAAATGTGACATGCTGGAAAGGATTCAAACCAATGTTTGATCCAACCTCTAAAAGTAAAAGCGAACAGTCTGCATAAAACTCTTAAATCTGAGATGTCATGTTTGATGCATTTGCACCAAAACTTGTTATGGTGGTCTTTAGCAGATGTATTGTCTCCACCATCAAAGGTGAGTTTGGACAGGCGAGAGACTGTCTCGTCGGGAACATCGGGTAATGAGAAGTTGAAAGCATGTTCCAACATAGTGATTTGGGGAGCCATGGGGAAATTGAATACATTTAAAATAAAGGCTCCTACAAGGCCAGCTTGTCAGTTGGCCCTCCTTCTAGCGCCATTTGTTGATGGGCGAAATTAACCGCTCGTCAACTGGAGGAGTGAATCCGGTCCGGGGTTGTCTACTTAACCCAAGCCATTTGGATTAATCCACTCCGACGGGTTTAGTGGCTCCATTAGCCGATCTAAGTCCTAAGAAATTAAAAAAAAACAAAACTAAAGAAGATAACTTAATACAAAACACTCACTGAAAACTATATACAAATCTAAAATATACT
>ML808882.1:239281-279457 GCA_009831015.1 Picea engelmannii
ATATATATATATATATATATATATATATATATATATATATATATATATATATATGATTATATCTCTAATATATGTATCATATTTACAGAATGCAAATTTTAATCTAAACCTGCGAAAATCAAATATGGATTGATTTATGACAACAAAACTATTATTCAGTCTTTTCCATTTATTTTTTATAACGTTTATAAACAAGAAATGAAATAGCAACTGTCTAATTGAAAAACAAAGATAACAAACAATACAATGTATTTAGACTACAGGAAATTCCTATATTAATTAAACTAATGAAATAAAACGAGGGAACTAACCTGTAATCACATCGCCCATTGGTCCTGTGTATAGCATCTAATTTTGCTGTTTGATGAGGCCAACCCGCACCAAATATTACCAATGTTTTTCGTAAACGCGAAGCAGTAATGATTGAATGCTAATGACAAAACATGTAAAAGATGTAGCAACAACAATTTTATAATTTGACAAATGGCCACATTGAGATAAATTCTGCTGTGAAAATTTGTGTATAAATGTTCAATGAATAAAGAAGATAAATCTTCTAATCTCAAATTTGAATAGAGTAATTACTGTATGCAATATAAGGGACATAAAACACGTATATCATATAAATTTGATCACATCAATCTGTAATAAACCGTGATATCTAAAGTAGTCACAATTTAATTACACATTGAAATGACCACAACTTGAATAAAAATACGAAATATTGAAGCTAAAGCTGTGCAAATATCAATTTCCATTCAAGTCTATCAATCATAAATTCATAGTTTTTTTCTCCCAGGTAGCGATGGTCTTTAGTTTACAAAACAATACATTTATATAGGTTACAGGATCAAAACGTTTCCTGTGGATATCATCTAATTTGTTCCAAAAATTGTGGGGGATGTAACCTCCCAGATTCTACTTGATATCAAAACTAACAGCCTATTCTAAAACAACATAAAAATAGCATACTGAGAAATGCCACCAGTGGTTCAAATCTCCTTTAGAAATCGTAGGTTCCTGAAAACACATAAGAATACAAGATTTCAGATGCATTTTCAGTTATTAAAACAAATAATTCGAATTTTAGTAACTGCTACAGAATCTCACGATTCTGTAACTAGTTATAATTATAACTAGAATCGTATTTTATTGAATCAATCAAAACATACTAGAGGTAATCTGTGCAAACAAATCATGTATTCTAATTTAAAAAAGACAAAATCATCTTAAACTTATTTTTAAAAATCATACCTCAGATTAAGGGATTCGACTTAATCAAGCAATCTTTGAATTTACAATGGCAGTCGCTGCTTCCACGTTCTTAAAAACAACAGACCCTGTGGTTTTTTGTCATTTATCTTTGGTTTGAGCTACAGATTGATCAGGGTTCACAGAAGGAGGATGAGGCACAAGGTGGATGGGTGAGAGGGGTTCTGAGGCACAGGCCTGGAGAGGTAATAAATGTTTCAACAATTGCAAACATACCAAAACGCACCCTTCAGCCACAGAGAAAATATGAGATTTGACCTCTAAAGGACGATATATATCTCTGTAATGACCCAATTTCTGGGGAAGCCGCCCTTGATGAAGGTAAAAGGGCTCATTTTGGTTATGGGTTTTCAACGGTTTTATCTAATTAAAAACCGTTTGCTCAGAATCGCTCACGCAAAAACGTGTCTCTGGGAGGCAATTACAGGGTTAGCTTTAAGAAGTCTTCAATTACTTCCAACTGCATAGGCCTATTTTTCTCTACAACCGTCGAATGTCAACGAGAAATCTTGAGCAACCCTTAGATTGAAACCCTCAAACTTTTCAATAAACACACGCCAACCATTCCTCTCTGAGTCTTCTCTGGAATTATCAAACGATAACAATGTTTGGACACCGTTGGGCTCAATCCTCACCACAGGAGCCATGGCTAACAACAAGGAATCGACAGGGGATTTGGTGGTAGGGTTTGACAGAACAAGCACAAAGTGATTTCCCCGAGCTTCCCCAATGCAATGCAAAGACAACTCGAAATGGTAAGCGAGAGTGTTAATTGCTATGCGTGTGAGAAAAATCATGTAAATCGAGGCCATGAAAAAACATAATACCACGCTGTACTTGGAATGACACCTCAACACAATGGTACGTACAAAGATCATAAAAGTTGAAAAAAATTGTATGCATATCCACGATTTGATCACAAAATCAATATGTCAAATAAACAATTGAACCAAAGAATTTTATAAATCAAAACCCCATCAACATTAGTCGAATGCTAAATGGGTGGTGGTTTAATACTCATGTAACCAAGGCGTGTTCAAGGCCAAGGGGTTATAACCATGAAAACAACCATGTTCATAGAAAAATACGACAAATCGACAATAAACCATATGAACATTAACCCTTTAATGAAATCAAACATGAATTCTAGCTGTGAGTTTTCATGCTTACAGTCATGAAAACGAAATCGAAAAGCAGGCACGTAGAAAGCGACGAGTAAGAAGCGTTGTTTAATGAAAAAGGTTGTGAGGAGTGACGAGAATTTAAAAACCTTGTGTAGGCAGCTTGTAAAAGTAGAGATTATATTATTGCTGCCAACAACACCTTAAAAGAAAAGATGGTAACAACATCTATCCTAGTATTCCTAGATTGGGAAAATACATTTTGTGTGCCTGTAGATGCATCAACCATAACACTTAGAGCAATTCTGGCACAACCAGGTGCAGGGGACTTAGATCATCCTATAGCCTTTGCAAGAAAAAAATTGTCAGAATCAGAGTAGAATTACAACACCATAGAAAGAGAAGGCCTAGCCATGGTATATGCACTTCAAAAGTTCAGGCATTACTTACTGGGGAAACACTTTAGAATGTTCACAGACCATTCTTCCCTCAAATACCTATTCAACAAGCTAGTGTTGGGGGGGAGGATCTATAGATGGCTATTGTTATTCCAAAATTTTCATTTCGAAGTGATAGTCAAACCAGGGAAGCTAAATGCAAGACCTGATCACCTGTCAAGGGTAACTAATGGAGAATAACCTACCAACTTGGAAGAAAACTTCCCCGATGTGCAATTGTTTTCAGTACAAATAGCTGATGAATATTTCATTGATATTATTGAATACTTAAGTACAAGGGTTTCACCACAATAATTTAACACTGCGCAAAAGAAAAATCTGGTAGTCAAAGCTGCAGACTATCAACTTATTTCCAAGAATTTGTACAAGATGGGCGTAGATAACATTTTGAGAAGGTGTGTATTAGAACATGAAAGGCCCCGAATGTTGGCAATAGATCATGAAGGTATATCTAGAGGACACTATCCAGGAAAAGCTACGACACAGAAGGTATTGCGCATAAGATTATGGTGGCCAACATTCCATAGAGATGCCAAGGAATATTGCCATAAACGTGATTTCTGCTAGAGGGTTGGAAAACCCAACATAAGGGATGATATGACTCTAAGACCACAAGTAACCTTGCAGGTATTTGAAAAATGGGAAATAGACTTTGTTGGACCAATCGATCCACCAACAAAAAGATCAGGAGCTAGATATATCATTACTGCAAATGGATACTTAACAAGATGGGAAGAAGCAACACTAGTAAAAGGCTACAGTGCATAGAAATCAACACATTTCTTGTTTGAGCAAGTGATCACCAGATTTGTATGTCCAAGGATTTTGATGAGTGACCAAGGCACTCACTTTATCAACAATACCATCAGGGCTATGACTGAAGAGTTTGAATTTTATCACCAGAAGAGTAGAACATACCATCCTCAAGAAATTGGAACAGTATAAGCCTTCAATAAGATCTTGGAAAATGCTCTGACAAATATCTGCAATGTCAACATGGATGATTGGGACTTGAAAATACCAGCAGTACTATGGGCATATAGGACCACATGTAAGAAGTTGTCAAGACAAACACCATTCATATTGGCATATGGGTAGGAAGTAGTGGTGCCATTAGAATTTATGGTACCCAGTTTGCGCATAACATCAATTACCAACATGACCAAAAGAGGTGCAATAAAGGAAAGGTTAAATCAACTAATGGAAATGGAAGAGGACAAGATTCTCACAGGATTTCACTAGGAAGTGCAGAAATCAAGAGACAAAGACATGCATGACAAACATATTAAGAAGAAGATTTTTAAGGAGGGAGACCTAGTCCTGCTCTATGATAGGAAATTTTTTCAACATCCTGGTAAGTTTAGAATGCATTGGCTAGGGCCATATGAAGTAAATACTATCACAGATGGAGGATCTATGCATCTAAAGGATTTGGGAGGCACATACCTCAAAGGAATGATCAACAGTAGTTGACTGGAATTGTATAGGGACAATCGACTTGCTAACCCATAAAAGTCATAGCGCAGTGAAAAGGCATGTATATAGTGTACTATAATAGACATTAGGACATAAACATGAAAAAAATAAATAAAAAGGAGAAAAAGAAGAAAAAATAACTACAAAAATAGAAAACCAAAGAAAAACACAAAAAGACGTAGAAGTTGACTATACCACAAGAAGGAACGAAAAAAGTCGTTCACAACAATTACAATGACAAAATCAGGAGACAATGAGCAGGAAAAACTACAGCCGGTGAAAAGGCAGGAAAAAAGTGAGAAACCAACACGATCAGGTCTATAAAAGGCAGAAAGCATGCGTTTATGCAACGCTTAACGATTTTTGAGTACATATCAAGAAATAAAGTGCGTGCCCTAGCTATCATTTTATGAAAAAGAAAGTAACTATGTGAATTCGAGAGAGAATGACCCCACTAAAGTTTGGCGCAATAGACCAGTACACCCAGGTTACTCGACAGGGCCGAAAGTGTAAGGAAAGAATGCCACAGCCCGAGAACATGGTTGAGTTGGAGGATGTTACCACCTCAGACACAAAATCAATCAGCCCGACATGGGTTGAGGAAGGGACATTGACAACACAGTAAGGAGAAATAGGGCAGAGCTCTGGGGCCAGGAATGGTATTCCAAACCCTAACCCTGAGACACCTGCAAATCTCGATGAAACAATGGGACCGAGATAGTCCCATGAACACGAGGAAGTGTTGATCGAAGATATCACCGACCGACCAGAGTCCAAAAAAGAAGAAGAGGATGCAGATGCAGGAGATGCATGTGCATCTATTGTGGGACATAAAATAAAGGCACCATGTGCCATGGAGGTTACACTCCCATATCTCCCAAACGTAGTGATTACTGTGGATGATATGCTGGGGAAGGTACCAAAACTTAGGTACGCATACCATGATGTGCACGATGTGTCCAAATTCCTAGATTTGGCAGGGGACACTTATTTAATAAACACATGGGAAGTTGGACCCCTTGACAAACCCATACTAGAACGCGCATAGTGGATAATGGGGCTTTATAACTTAGGCATCATGAACTTGCTGGATATACCACATTTCAGATGAGGTAAGAACATCGAACTTTGCATGAAACAACTAGTTTCTTGCATACATGGAGGCATCCTATGGATGGATAGGGTGATACATATAGATGTTGCACTGATTTCCAAAATCATAGTACTCCCTACAATTGGCGTGTAGCCAGAAGAATATTTGGATAACAAGGCGTGCGAGAAAGAAATCGTAGAGCTGGTCAAAATGTAGTTTGGCACTAGTCGGGGCAATGGAGGCATTGTCATCAAAGATATCAATGATAATGCAACAAGGTTCACCACCAAGCTTATGGCTTGTAAATTATTGAGGAAATGTTGCAAAGAAGAAGCGCCAACAAGTGTTATTGCAGTAGCCGCGCAGTGCATGAAAGGGTTAATGTTCAGCTGGGCACCATACCTGCTGAACCAGTTCTTAATAGACTGTAGAGACATGCAGGATAATGGAACTGATTTCCATTACTCCTGGCTTATCGTTCTAATATCATTGGAAGGATGGCAGGAGCCAAAATTCTCATAATTCTTGGATAGAATGGGGAAATTCTATGCGACAAGATATGAGTCCCTCTAGCAGGCCAAGGACAACAACACGCAACATGAAAACAACACCATTTTTGCAATGCTGCTAGAAGAGATACAACAATGCACAACGAATATGTGGCACATACCTATGGAGGTAGTCCAAAAGACATATGGGATAACCAAGTTCAAGGTTTCCAAACATCACATGTGGATCCAAGCAACAAGGGATCCAAATAAGGCATGGCTAGAGATGCAACACTGCATCACTAAAGAGGAAGTGGACTGGATAATTAAAGACTGGCCTGCACAGTGGAAACTACCATTAACAAAACCAACCACTGGGACAGGCATGATGCAATCCTATAGGCTTAAGGACAAGGCTGAAGCAAGATCTTCAGCAAGAACAAGTAGCTCGATCGATAATACTAGAACGACTACAGTGTGAAATCAACCAACTGGGAGCAATGCAGTACCAAAACGGACAAGGAGGAAAACAACAATAAAAAAGACAGGAAGCCAAGCACAGGCTAGGAAGAAGGATACTTCATAATATGGAGAAGAAAGAACCAGGGTACAACAAGTGGGGCGCAACCCTCATAGATAGTAAGGAAGCCCATGCAGGAAAATGAGGCGTGCAAGAAAAGGAAATATGACACAGTGGACTTAGACATCACCTTGATAGAGGATGATGTAGAGCTAGTCAGGGACAAGGTCGAAGACAGGGGCGAATAAGTGGCCCAAATTGCAGAGGTACAATGGGAAGAGATCATGGGAAAACTCATAAAGGTCTATGAGAATTTACAACAACTATGGAGCCAAGAAGGATCACAAGCCACAATGCAACAACATGAAAAGACACAGCGACCACCCACGCAGAAAGAAGGAGAGCAGAAAGTGCAGTTTGTAGTCCAAGGTAGAGAAACATTTACAGTTACACATCAAATGATTAGATTGGATCAGGATACTACACATAAACCCCTGGGGGAGGTGGAACAATTGGAAATGGTCATGGCACAAATACCCACCAAGGTACTATACAGACTCTAGGCCAGTGTCATGCAAGAAGTACAATCCAGGGTTTGCACGGATGCAACAAACTTGGAGGTGGGCAGAGGAGTTGCTGAAATGCTACAAATCACATGCGAAAAACTAACCACAGAGAAGGAGGAGGAGAAAGAACACACAAATAAATTATAACAAGGATTAACAACGGTTTATGATAACATCCCAAACATTGTGCAAGCATCGCATAGAAGCGTAGAGGATAAGATCAACCTGATCTCATAAAAAATTGACCAATATAAACAAGAAATCGAGGAGCTCAAGGAAAGGATCAACCCTATGACTCCTCCCGAGGTCTGAGAATAGAGAGAACAAGAATATGCACCACTCTAGATCATTGAGATGGAGAAAGAAGCTAGGAAACTAGAAGAGTTGTTTGACGGAACAACACAGATATGGACTCTCCTCAAAGAAGATGAAAAGGTTCAATAGTGGGACTAGGAAGAGGAAAGAGTCAGCGTTGCCATATAAGAGCTCAAACAACGACATAAAATAGTGAGAATCACAAAGCATTTGAAAGGCACGCAATAAATGAAGACTCTGCATACAGAGTTGAAAGCAACGCAGACGCAGAAGCAATAAATACAAGTTGAATTGGAATCCCTCTAAGAACAAGCAGCACAAATGATTGCATAGTTGGAGGAAGAGAAGACAAGGAGAGCACATGAAAAAAACGAGAGTGCAACATTAATGCAGGAGTGTTACACATTATTTTCATCACCCTCGTGATCACTGATGATATGTGTATTGCTTACTTCTCTGTTCCCTGAAGATTATTGAAGAAATAAGACTTTCCCCTGAGAAATAGGATAATCTTTTCCTTATTCAAAACCCTACAAAATAAGATCGTCAAGCCTTTCCAGTGATAAGGGTGTGATGATCCCCAATCGTCACATGCTGCACCACGGTGGCATGCGACATCATCGTAGGCTACTAATGTTGAGGGTGCGCTGATGCTCAAACAAGGAAAAAAGGTGAATTTATCGAAGGTTCTAGAATGGAATTTTTGAAAGGATGAGGTGGCCTCCGATCAGTTTGGATCTCACTCACTTATTTGATTTATTGGGATCATCTTAATCTCTTCATCCATACCTCTTCACTCTATATAAAGAGGGATCTCTCATGGGAAAAGTTAGGCTGGCTTATGCATGAAGAATTCTGCTGAAGATTGTGCTTGTGATAGCTTTGCTTTAGCTTCCAAGTTAGGTTGTGAATACTCTTCATCAAAATCATTGGAGCAAAGGTGTGTGTGCTGAGGAAAAGGGCCATTGGAAGGGACCTTGCAACATCAAGGCATATGTTGTATTCTCCACTTTCATCAATATAATGCAGTAATACCTTTCTTCTTTATAAAAGTGTCTCCATTTTTATTGCATAACTCCTTGATCTTATGCATAGGTTTCATTGGAATATATATATTGTTTCTCTCTCTTTGTTGGTTTGTGCTTATTAATAGGTTCACCATCTTGCAAACCTAAGGATGGAGCAAGGACAACACTAGCAAGGATCAAATGAAATTTAAACAATATGTCATTTATCCCTCATTGAACTAGTTTACATTACAATGAAATCTAAGGAGAAGTTCATATTCTCTCATGTTTTGTTCTAATTTCTTGTTGAAGTTAGGGAGATTAGTTTGTGTAAGCACTTACCAATTTTTCCAGTAACAAGGAGGAAATAATAGCACAGACAGTAGAGGTGCTAACAAGCAAAGTTGCGTAGATGAGAGAAAAAGGAAAGGAACTAGCAAAAAAGTTCCTTGGATTGGACATGGCAGTTCATGGAGCACACACCACCTGAGTGGCTTGGGACAAGCCACATGTCAGTGTTGGGGTCCTGTTGGGTGCATGCCTATTTTGAGAAGGAAGTCTATTTTGGGCACAGGCATAATTTTGGAGAAAAAGGTCTATTTTGGGAAAGGCCTAATTTTGGAAAGAAGGCCTAATTTCGGAACACACGCAATCGATGGCAAGAAAGCAACATGTATAAAAAGAAGGAAAAACAACATGAAAAGAATGAAAGAAATGTAGAGCATAGGTAGGTAATCCTAACTATGATAGGGTTAGGGTTTGTGATAAATATTGTAATCACTATAAGCCTGAAAAGTAGTATAAATAAAGACCTAGGAGGTCTAGGTTAGGGGTTCGGTTGGTGGTAGTTCAACTATTGTGGTAATAAGGATGTAAACAAGTCAAGTAAGGTAGATTTTGAGGGTTAGATCATAGGCTGAGGAGACCGGTGTGATCTAGTCCACCTCACAGAGTTCCTTGAACCTCTTCATGATTGTATGATGGAAGATGTAATGCGCACAACACCATATTTTGCAACAAACTGAATAAAAGAGTAGAGAAGCCTAATATTTGTGTATGTAGCCTAGGAGGGGGTGAACCATGGTAAAAATAGTGTCCTATGTGATATTTCTTGCATGTTTACTTTCTGTCAATGGTTATTTATGAATGAATGATTCTCTAGATGTATTAGAATGCATGCATGAGGCTAAAGATGAATGAATCCTAGGAATAGTTGAATGAATAACAAATATTAATGCATGAAGAAGATACAATACATCCCCAGATCCCCACTCATTCCTAGACTGCAAGAAATTGAACATTGCAGTCACCCATAAAGCTATCTCAGGTGAGACTGTGCAATGCACTCTGTGTGCTGTGTTGCCTTCTGGTTTACCAGGAGGGCTGATAGTTTTAAAGGGTTTTGTTGGAAACTTGTTGAGATATGAACCTGGGTCAGACCAAGAAATGGAAGAGAGATTTAACCCAACACTACCCCTTGGGAATGAAACAAAAATAGAACAGATAATATCTATTGCTGCACAACTGTTCCTTCTGCATTTTGGTTGCAAAATTATTACACATTTCTTCCTGTTAAGCATTTGGGCATTTTGTCTCTGCATTATTATTCAGGCTAGAGTATAACTCCACAGGACTAAAAAAAGGAGTATATTTTTCTCGCCAACACACTTATTTGGGACCTATCCCATTGGATTCCCCCTTTCTCCCTGATCGTAGTCGTACCTTTCATTTTTAATGCCTTTTTTTTCAGTGGACCCAACCCCTTCCCAACTTCCCTATTTTTCCACCTATTACATTATGTTTCTCTTCTCACCCTGATTGTAGTAGTACCTATCACTTATAAGTCCTTTTCTGTGGTCCCACCCACCCATTTTGCCTTACCCGCACTCCCCCTCTCCAAATGGCCACCACTCGCAACCAATACCTCAAGGCTTCCATCAATCAAGCCCAGGAATCCATCCAACATCTGACATATGAGATTGGATCTACCAATTCCCACCTTGCACAATTCGAGACCCAAGTCCAACACAAATTTGACACAATGGATGCCAAATTCATGAACCAATTTAACACCCTCCAGTCTGTTGTCAACCAGTTGTTGAAACTCACTTTGGGTCCTTCCTCCTCCGACCAACCAGATGCTATTGATTCCTTTCATTCTCTGCATTTTCAATCCAAATCCTTTCATCGTGACCCTTGTCTTCCTCGCGTTGAGGTCAATAAATTTGATGGATTCAATCCTATGGGTTGGGTCACTCAAATGGAGCATTATTTTTCTCTGCATGGTATTACTGATGAGTTGGAAAAAATTCACTATGTTGTCCTCTATCTAGATCTGAATGATGGAAATGGTGGGAATGGCGTAAAAATTCACGTCAGGGGTATATTGCATGGACCTAGTTTGTTGCAGAGCTCTATGACCTCTTTGACACTAATACCCATTATCTCGGTCATTTGACCAAGTTGAAACAGTCAGGCACAATGGAAGACTTTATAACTACTTTTGAGCATTTGGCCTTTCGAACCCAGGGCATGTCAGATTTGTTCTTTTGTGAATGATTTATCAGTGGCCTAAAGGATGAAATCTGATCCCAGGTTCTCATGGCCCACCCTCAGACTTGGTTGGAAGCTACTAAACATGATAAAGAGGCCCAACAATTTGTTTTTTCCCAGAACAAAAAGCCCTCTTTTGTTCCTCGCCCTCGACCCACTAATACTAACCCCTCTGCCACTCCCCTCAAGGTCCAAAAATTAACTAGGGATGAAATGGATGAATTCCAACTGAAGGGTCTTTGCTATAATTGTGATGAAAAATATTTTCCGGGGCACAAGTGTAAGGATTTTTTTATTTTTTATTTTTTATGGCCATTTCTGAAGATGTTGCTGAAGAAGATGCGAAAATTCCCCTTGTTGAAGAGCCACTCATTTCCTTGCATGCCCTCACTAGATTCTTTGCTCCACAAACCCTAAAACTCATTGTCTATATTAAGCATAGGAAGGTCATCATCCTTGTTGACAGTGGTAGCACCCACAATTTTCTTCATCGTTGCATTTCCCAGGAAACCAATTGCTATATTCATGCTGTCAATAATTTTCAAATCATGATAGCCAATGGTGGGTCCATGAAATGTGGTGGGCATTGTGAAAGTGTACGTCTTCAAATTGGACATTACCACCTGAAATATCATATGTTTTCCATTGAATGGACATTTTCTAGGTGTCAAATGGTTACACACTTTGGGTCCCATTCTTATGGATTTTAAGGAATTAACCATGCAATTACAATAGGAGGGACAAAGGTATCAATTCCAAGGTCTCACAACTAGTTCTCTTGAGATCATCATCTCCCATCACATGGAAAATCTCCTTAAGAAAGGCTACTCCAGTATTATTTCTCAACTCCATCTATTCAAGCGGTTGAGACACCCTCTGTGCATCCTAACCTCCAAGCTATCCTCTCCAAACATCAAGATGTTCTTTCCACTCCTCAGGGAATTTTGCCTTCTCGTGGTGTTCATGATCATTCCATCCCCCTTGTTCCTGATAGTCTTCCTCCCAATGTTCTCCCTTATCATCATCCCTTTGCCTAAAAGAATGAAATTCATAAAATAGTGCAGGAATTGCTCCAAGTGGGTGTTATCTACCCAAATACCAACCCTTATTCTTATCCTATGGTCATGGTACTTAAAAAATAAGGTACTTGGCGCATGTGTCTTGACTTTCATGTCCTCAATAAACTCACCATCAAGGAAACGTTTCCCATTCCTATCATTGATGATCTCTTGGATGAGCTGAGTGGTGCTCAGTACTTCACTAAACTTGATCTATGTTCTATCTACCACCAGATACGTATGCAAGAAGCTGACATCCCCAAGACTTCCTTTTGAATTCATGAGGGTCACTATGAGTTCTTGGTCATGCCCTTTGTCCTGTGTAATTCCCCCTCCACCTTCCAAAGGCTCATGAATCATGTCTTCCGTCCTTTTCTCCATCATTTTGTCTTAGTTTTCTTTAATGATATTCTCATCTATAGTAAAACTTGGCAATCCCATCTCGCCCATGTGGATAGAGTTCTCCATCTACTCTCTTAGCACAAACTTTTCCTCAAACACTCTAAATGTTCCTTTGGCACCTCGACAGTCAAGTACTTGGGTCATATTGTTGGCAAGGCTGATGTCTGGGTGGATCATAAGAATATTGAAGCAATGTAGGATTGTCCTTGCCCCAAGACTATCAAAAGATTTCATGGTTTTTTGGGTTTAACAAGCTATTATCATAAGTTTGTCCAGAATTATGGAAAAATTGCGGCGCCTCTCACTGCTCTCCTTAAAAATAATTCTTTCACTTGGACTCCCATAGCTGATCAGGCCTTTCAAGCCTTGAAGGTGGCTATGTGTACTACTCCGGTCTTGGCCCTTCCTGATTTAATAAATACCTTTGTCCTGGAATGTGATGCCTTCGGGAGAGGAATTGGAGAAGTCCTTATGAAAGAGGGAAAACCTTTGGCCTTTACCAACAAACAATTGTCAGAACACCATTTGGTCCAATAAATCTATGAAAAGGAAATGTTGGCTATTCGACATGTAGTGGATCTCTAATGCTCTTATCTCTTGGGGAAACACTTCCAAATTAAGATATATCATCAAAGCCTCAATTATTTTATGGAGAAATGACCTTCCTCCCTAGAGAAACAAAAATGGGTAACTAAGCTCTTTGGATATGATTATGAGATCATTTACAAGAAAGGAAAAGAAAATGTGGTTGCTGACGCTCTTTCTTGAAAATATGAAGATGAAGGGTCACTTTTCTCCCTCTCCTTCATTGTACCATATTGGCTCCAAGCTGTTCGTCAGGAATGGCTACACGATCCTAAAATTTCGCATTTGATCCAACAATTGCAAGCCAATTCTCTAGTTTCCCCAGGGTACTCTTGGAACAATGATGAGATTTGGTACAAAGGCCGTTTGTATTTAAGTAAACAATCACAAATTAAATCCATGGTTCTTTCTGAGCTTCATGCTACACCCACAACTGGGCACTCAGGGTTGGCCAAAACCTATGATCGAGTCAACCGTTATTTTTTCTGGGATGGTATGAAAAAGGACATTCACACTTTTGTGGCAGAATGTGATGTTTTCCAACACAAAAAGGAAGAAATAATCAAAGCTCTTGGCACACTCCAACTGCTTCTGATTCCACCCGCTATTTGGAGGGACATCTCTATGGATTTTATATTGGGATTACCTAAATCAGGAAATAAGTTAGTCATCATGGTGTTCGTTGATAGTCTTTCCAAACATGCACATGTATGTGCTCTTCAACACCCATTTACCACATCCACTGTGGCTCAACATTTCATGGATCATGTCTTCAAGCTCCATGGCATACCTCATTCTATTGTTTCTGATTGAGATCCCACTTTCACTAGTAATTTTTTGCAAGAAATGTTCAAGCTATAGGGCACCCAATTGCATCTCAGTATCGCCTATGATTCCTAGACTGATGGTCAAACTAAAGTTGTCAACAAGTGTTTGGAGACTTATTTGAGGTCTTTTGCCTCTAAAAGGAAAAATCAATGGGATCAATGGTTACAATTAGTTGAATGGTGGTACAACACTTCTTACCATACAACTACTTGCATGCCTCCTTTTGAAGTAGTATATGGACAAAAGCCACCTTTCATTCTCTCCTACATTCCAGGTGTCTCGAAGGTCCAGGTGGTTGACCAAACATTTATAGTTCGATAGGTTTTCCTCCATACCCTCAAAGAGAATTTGGTCAAGGCTCAAAATCGCATGAAGCAACAAGCTGATCAAGGTCAATTCAGAATGTCAATTTACTGAAGGATACCAGGTATTTCTTTGACTGCAACCTTATAAGAAAACTTCACTCAAGGCCAAACATTGTCAATAACTAGCAAACAAATTTTATGGTCCTTATACAGTTCTCAAGCACATGGAATAGGTGGCCTATCAATTATCTTTTCCGAGTCCTTCTAAGATCCATACTGTTTTTCATGTCTCCTGATTAAAGAAGGTGATTGGAACTAAGTACAAAACTCAATCCAGCCTTCCCGAGTTGGATGAAGAAGGATCCATCTGGTTGCAACCACAAGTAGTTTTGGACCAGTGTGAGCGTCATCTTCGTCAACACACCATCAAGGAAGTGTTAGTCCAGTGGAAAGATACAACTCCCACAGATTCCACCTGGGGCCCAACTAACATTCTGCAACAATTTCCTCATCTCAAGCCTTGAGGACAAGGCTTCTTTTAATGGGGAGGGCATGTTAGGGACCTAACCTACCTAGCCCATCAAGTGGGTAGAATAATATATTTCCATGTAATAAGGGTCAATATTAATAAGGCCTATCAATAAGGAGGAATAAGTCAAATGTAAGACGACCTAATAGAAGCTTCTGCTTCTAGAAGGATCTTCCTCTAGATTGTTCTTTTGGATAGATAGATTTAGTATAAATAGGAGTAGAGGGTATGCAAAGTTTTGTCTTGAAGAATTATTGTAATAGAGCTCTTATTTACTGGAGTTTTCCCCCTCAAAGAGGCAAGTGAACCTTGTTTCCTATCAATAAAGGTATAATTTTGGTGTTGTGGTTCCATATAATTTGTTGTTCCGCTGTTATGTCTGCATTATTTCCATATTCTGTTGCTATCTTGGTGTTATTTTATGCATTATTTCTCTTCTCTGCTAATATAATAGACTTGGTATCTTACAGAGGCATGTCTCAAACCATATTTTAGCATCCCACGAAGATATCTCAAAATATGCTTCCTTTTCCCTAGGAAGATTTCACCACGCTTCTGCCATACTTCTTCCTTAATTAATCCATTGAGAAAAATCGGTCTTTACATCCATCTGATGTAAACTCCAAACCATGGATACTGCAAGAGATATAGAGGTACATCTAGAAACTGGAGAAAATGTCTCATCATAGTCTTCTCCCTCAAGCTGGGAGAACCCTCTAGCCATGAAACTTGCCTTGTATTTATCGATACTTTACAAACTTTATTTTAGGTCTAGGCACAATCATGATGGATTGAAATTATTCCATCATAGCTTCCTTCTTGACTGCTTCTTCAAAGGGGAAGGTTATGAATTGACAAGACTTCTATTCTAAATATATACGGTGGTCACAGCTGTTTCTCTCCATAGAAACATGGATATATTTTGGTTATTCATCATTTCCTTAACATATTCTTCAATGGATCAATTCTTCCTTTCCGCCACACTATTTTTTTGAGGATTATGTGGAACAATTAGCTCCCTCCTAATACCGACTAATTTACAAAAGGAAACGAGCTTCTTGGAGGTGTATTCTCCTCTATTATCGAACCTCAATATATTTATCTTCTTCATAGACATTGGTTCATACACATCTGAGTGAATGATGTACAAAACTCCTTTTTCTTTCCATGGTTCCATTAGAATTGGTACTTGGTGAGATCACCTGCCTCACCACTTGATGGAGTCATCTGCTCCATGTTTTCAACTGTAACTGCAGCTCCTTCTTAGAGATATTTCCTGTGACCTGCCCAAAACAAGAATAAAAAGAGCAAAAGTATTTCCAATAACATTTTCATAAGAACATATCTATGGTAACAAGGATCATAGAATTACCAAGGTGACCTTTCTGGGAATAAGAAATATCTCCTAGAGGAGATGTTAGTTCATTTTGCAAACAAGTGCAACAAGCATCTATATGAATAATACTCACATCAAATCAAGTATAGCTAGCAGTAATATAACCTTTCAAATATTTTTTTTCACAACTATAGCAACTATCAAACTTGATATGTGCAAATTGAAACTTAACAGTTTCATCAATCAAACCTGGAACATGGAGCTATTATAGAAAGTTTTTCCTCACCCCATGAAACTTGCTCAGAAGGGCTTTCCATTTCCCTATGCAGACTTGAAGTCCCCTTTTGCACTTCCAAGAGCCAAATAATCATATTTTTCCACATATTCGAGCCCTACTAGTTAGACAACATACATATACATGGGTTACACCACTACAACTCGCGTACTTCGATTTTGGTGCTCACAATTAAAAATTGTGTCGGGTTTCCATGTCACGTCATGAGATCCATGATCCTTGACCTTCCATATACTAGAAACGTTCCGACTCAGTCGTTCAGTTCCATTTGAAGGCTATAAATTAGGTCATATCCAAACCGTGGAGGAGGAGAGAATTCAACTTTTAAGAGCAAAGATACTTTGGAGAAATTTTGACTTCACATTGAGTCTGCATCCCTTTGTCCTTTAAAGTATGAACACATTGTTCAATCCCCAAGATATTCCCTTTTTGATGGAGAACCTCATTGTCTCTCTTATATGAGCTTGACTTTGGTGGAGGATTGAAGTGGTGGAGGCCAAGCTAGAAGGGACTTAGTTTCTCGGTTCTGAGACGTGTCGACATGGAAGTTTGTCACTTATACACTTCTATTGATCATTTTTTAATAGAAATACTCTTTCTCATCCAATTGATATCTTGCAAATATTTGAATTATTATTCCATGGGCGTATTTTTTATGAATGTTAATGAATTATGCTATTGTATGTGCTAACATTATATATTATCACCATATTCTTGCGTATCTTGGTTCTTGAGGACAAGTTGTAGGTATAAAGCTTTGAGTCACGTTCTCAATGGTGGTCTTCATTGAACGTCAGAATGAGGTAGGATCTTTATCTTGTCTTGTTAGCATTTTCATTTATATAGCATAATTGGGATTATAGTTGATTTTTGTAGTCATTCTATATATTGTGGTTTACCCCATGCCATAGATTGATTTTCCTCGTAACAAAATTGGTGACCATACTGAGGATTGAATCTTCTATTTTGGGGTTTGGAGTGTTTTTCTCCTTCGATTTCTCTCGGTTAGCCTGAGTTTCCTTGTCGCCTAATTGCTTGACAACCTATTTTTACTTTGCATCTGAGTTTCTTTGCCTTATCCTTGCTCCGATAATGTTTTAATACATATAAGTGGGTTTTCCCTTGACAAACACGTACATATGCGAGTTGTCCTTCTATAGAGCACATACATACGTGGTTTTTTCTTAAACAGTCACGTACATCAACCTTTTTTGCTTACTTTCCGAGTTTGGTGTTTACTGGGTGAGTTTTGATGGTTGCTGAGTCTTTTTGGGTCTCTATCCTAACTGTTGAGTGCTTGCAGAGTGATACAAAACCTTTTTATTGTTGAATTTTTGGGAGGTTTTTCTTTCTTATCATATTTTTCATTGGTTGTCCTTGCATCTTGGTCCGAGTGTTTGCTTCTTGGTATCCTATTTGTCTTATCTCTTTTTGCTTGCAGTAGGGTCTATATATCAAGCTGCGATTCAATCCTTTCATTTTCATTTCTTTATATTGAAAATACAAAAATATACATTTTTCATTTTAGCATTTTCTCTTTTGGTTGTTTAGTATTGATCTTCATACATATGGAAAGGTTGCATCTTATTGAATTTGGAGAGTTGAATTGAAATTTGCATTTTGAAAGCTTATCATCTTTTCAGAATTTAAGATTAGGACTTAGCACTTTCTTTATATTTATTTCTTTGATATGACGAGTCATAAAATCATAAGTTTCACGACCATATCTCTTGAGTAAACAAATCCATTAAAAGAAATGTTGAGTAATTAAAATTGATTAGAAACAATTTTATTTTTCAGAGTACAGAAACAAGCATAAGATATAGGGCCTTGGAATAGGATTTTGTGAGTAAACTTCTCCAAGGCTATTAAACTCAACATATGTGTCTGACCAAGGAGCGGTAAAATCCATTGTGTAATTAGTGACGCCAGGACACTCCGCTCACACCATATTTAAGCATGAGGTCACGCAAAGTTGGTTGCAAAGATAACCCTATGATACCTTCTTAGCGTCTGAGATATTTCTGGGGATCTATTCATATTTGGGGGTCTTACTAGTACCTTTACCTATGTGAGAGGTGGTGCTTTCAATATTTCGAGCTTTGTTACCCTGTCTATATGATGGACTTGATTTAGGACTGTTCGCCTGTGCATTGTTTATATCGTGGTGGCTTTAGTTGCTTGACATAGGTAGCCACATAGGTTACTTGCATGGGTTATTTTGTAGGTACCTTGGGTCAGATAAGGGTTGAACAACACACAAAATTTATGGAGGATTACCTCTCTGGGGGGATCTGACCGACTGCACTGTTAATCCACGAGGTCCCTTATAACTGATTCTGATACCTCCAATCTTTTGAAGGGAGTCTCAAGCCCCTCTTGGATGAGGCATACCTACTCTAGTGAGGGAGTTCCCTTTTCAACCACTATATCCTGTTTGTGTGCATTGACCTTTTTGCTTTACTTTGGTGTGCTCTCTGATTATTAGTTGGCCTTAGGATTTTTTATTTCGTTGTGAGTTTTCATTGCTATGGTTAGTGGATCCCCCTTGACTCCCTCAATTAACGCTACCCAACCCATGGTCTTTGATCATTCCATGGGGACAAATCCTTTTGTATTTCTGAGTGGTACGCCAAATCACGATACTTAGCCAATACCTTGGGCCTCTAATCATTTTTCTCATGGTATGCTAGATATGTCTTCACACTTGCAATCCTCTGTCTTGTCACCTTATGTGAATCCTAGTTTTGGGTCTAGAGGAATGGTGTCTCCTTATTCTCCCTTTTCATTTGGTGGGAGTCATATCCCTCAACCAACTCTTATGGTAGGAGGTTGGAATCTTCCTTCCTATGTATCCAATCCCATCTTCTCTTTTCCAAGAGAAAGTGCTCAAATGGGCGATCATTCTACTTATTACATCCCATCCATCTATCCTTCTTTTGCTATGCCAGTTCCTATGAATGCTTTTCCCATGGAAGACCTCGATCTGTCCTCTAGTGTTTCATCTAGGGGGAGTAACTTTTATAGTATGGGCAATCCCCTTCACGAAGTTCCTTCATCTGGGGGAAACATATATCCTCACCTGAGTAACCCTTGTCATGTCGCTTTCTCTTCACAAGCGAATTCCTCGGTGACAATGCCCTTACAACCCTTTATGAATTAGTTTGGAGGAGGATACTATCCTACTGGACAAGGCCATGGTGTATACCAGAACCCTTCCTAGCCTGCAATTTCTCAAAACAGTCTTTCCCAGAACCTTGGTCTTAAATGCTGCAACCAACCGCCACCAGTCATGCTGGAAACACAAGTCCAGTCACTGCAAGTCATACTAGCATTATATCACCAACATCTACTAGTCATGTTGGAGATAGGTCAACAACCTCTGCAAGTCATGTTGAAGACCATCAACTAGCCGCTACAAGTCATGTTGGGGGCACAATTATAGTCACTTCTAGTCACACTGCACATCCATCACCAACCTCTGCTATTCATATTGGGCATACATCACCGACCTCTGCTAGTCATGTTGGGGATTCATCACCAACCTATGCAAGTCATGCTAGATATGAACTACTAGCCTCTACAAGTCATGCATGGAGTATGTCACTAGCCACTGTAAGTCATGTTGTGGGCATTCATACGATTGAGAAGCCTCGACATATAGGACGTAAGCCCAAGTTCCTCTGTAGGCTTTGCAAATGAAATCACCTTACTCATTTGTTCCCTGCTACATCGGTGGTACAAGAAGAATTATTCTTATTTGGTGGCCCTTCGGGTTCATAGTTGTCTTTGGTTTAACAACCTTCTTTGGTTGATACAAAAATCGTGCCGATGCAATCTTCGACCAACATCACTCCTGTTTTGAGGAGTGATGCATCTCTTGACCATGTTTTCTTGCATCCTGTTCAACCGACAATCATGCCAATGCAATCTTCGACCAACATCAGTCCTATTTTTAGGAGTGATGCATCTCTTGACCATGTTGTCTCACATCCTTTTCAACCAACAACTGAAGAAGTGGTCGTGACGATTCAATATTCGAACGATCCCACTCTTCTCTTGGAGAGTGACAAGTCTAAGGAAGTGACATTGTCGATGCAATATTCGGTCAATCCCACTCTTCTTTTGGGGGGTGATGCATCTTTCAACCATGTCCTTAACATTTCTAGTCCTGTACCTTTTGAACAAGGGAGAATTCCACTCTCCTAGAGTACGCACCCTCCAAGTCCTAGGATGGTTTCCTTTGATTGGAATGATCTTGTAGAGCAACGACTTATCCTTCTCTGCAAGGATCCTCTGCAAGTATTTTATCTTCCTCGTCTTGAAAAGTTTTGTTTTTTCCCAAGCTTGTGTCAACTATCTATGAGTTTCTAAATTGTGACAAGAGTCCTGCATGGGAGCCTTGGCCTCCTCCATGATATGCTTCTTAGAACAACATCCGAGTCTTGTTTAAGCTCTTTTCCGACTCTCTCAAAAGCTAAAATATTTCCGAGTGAACTTGTCTCTTTCACACTCATTAACTGGATTTGAAAGGATGCTTAGTTGGTGTAAATTTAACCCTTTTTTGGACCAAGTAGACTAATTTCAAAAAAAGAATACTCTAGTCACCATTGGCTAGAAGAGTTCTCATGGGTATTGTTTTATACTTTTTCGAGCCTAGGGGACTAAATTTATGAAAACAAACATTCTTTGGAGTTAAGTTGTAATTGCATTTCATCCTCCTGCTTGTAGTATTGAGCCTATTGCTAGTTACCTCTTTCTCGATATAAGCCTATTACCTCAACAATTTGCATCACCAACCAAGAAAAGCCTTGTTTATATCCTTTGCAACTTGACACCCTGTACCCTAAGAGGAAACATTCCCCCAAGTGTCCATGCCCCACATGCACTTCCTTGCATTGAGAATAGGTATGTTCCACTGTTTGGAGCTAGTTTCTTACTCATGACAATTGTTTTCTCCTTTGTATCATAACATTAATTTGTCTATGAAAAAAAAAAAATATGGGCAGGAAAATAATATTATCTTATCTTGGCAGCAGTCGTGTCGCCTTTGAACATAGCACACAATTTTGAGTCCACTTATCATCTAAATTTTTTTTGTAGCATGACCTTAGGAAGCTGAGCTCGTTACTTAGAGTTTACTCCTCTGATTGGTTACTCTTCCAGTCCCTATGGAGAGTTTGATTGATGCCTCCTACATCACAAAGTTTCATCATTGAGTCTATGCTGCCAGAGTCCTCCATATGTCTCATGCTCTTGTTCAAAGGAAGTCTATAATCCCATGTCAGCCATTCCTCAGAACTCTTGAATTTTCATGTCGTCCATATCCTCAGTGTGTATCAAATTTACATGAAGCTGTAGTCCTACCATGCACCTTGGTCCTACTTTCATTATGGGTAGGTAACCTTGAACCCAACGATCGACATCTCCTTATTGGTTGCTGACTGGGGGGTTTCCCTTGCGTTCAACGACAATAAATCTATTCACACATTGGGATTCGTGCAGTGTCTTGGATTCCATTATCCTTATTGGTGGTTTCCTCGCCTTTGTCGACATTTTTCCTTATTGGCTGCTATTCAGAGGATCTTTTTCGTGCACTGCTTTCATTTGGTGCATGTGAAAGATGCACATGGTTGTTGGTTCGTAAACATCCTCTTCGTCTAATTTATTCCAAATAATAAAGTTATTTCTTTGTACCTCGTGCTGAATGATGAGAGATGCCTTAATGCTATCCTTTTAGTGGGTCTCCTTCCATTGAATTCAAATCATCTATTCTAGAAACAAGGCCTAGAGTCCTATGAGTACCTAGAGGCTTGCAGTCATCAGTGGCAGGTTCTCCCGCCATCAACAGTTGGGAATACATCAATGCCTCCTAATCGATAGATTCTTTAAGTGTTCGACCTCAACACCTTTATTCACACTTGTAAGAATGTATTCGATGCCTTGATACCTACTTTCATTATCGATAGGCTGTCTCGTGTTTGTTAACAATATACCTTAATGATCGGTAATCAACCGAGTCTCATTGTGTTCAAACTCAAGTCCTCTATTCACATGATGTAGACTTGCACCTTTGGTGGATCGTGTAGAAGGCTTGAAGACATCAATTTATAGTAGTATCTTTCCTAATCTGTTGCTATCATTCATTGGACCAATACCTATATGACTTCAGTGATCATGGAAGATCAGATTGTAATCCATTGTATACAGATATCTTTAGATTTATTTTGAGACTGGTCTTAACTGGGCCTTGTTCGTGACTATGACAACCTATGGCATGTATCTACTTTGTATTGCCTATTCATGGCCATGAACAACTGTTTGGTATATTTCCACATGGATATGTAGTGTAATTCAAATTGGCATCCATGTGTACAAAGTCATCATGGATTGCAATATTCTCATGAGAAACTAGTTCTTCTAGCCAAGTCTCCATTACTCGACTTCTGGGAATTATAATGTATTTCAGTCATCACTAATACTCCTCTGACCTCACACATTAGGGGGCATCTGTTATAGCAATTTTTGCCTCACCCCATGCAACTTTCTCATAAGGCCTTTCCATTTCCCTATGCAAACTTGAAGTCCCCTTTTTCACTTCCCAAAGACAAAAAATCATATTTTCCCACATATATGCATCCTACCAGTTAGACAACACACGTATACACGGGTTGCACCACTACAACTCGTGTACATTGAGTTTGTTGCTAAAAATTAAAAATTGTGTTGGGTTTCCATGTCACATCATGAGATCCATGTTCCTTGACCTTCCATATATTGGAAACATTATGACTCATCCCTTCAGTTCCATTTGAAGGCTATAAATTGGGCCATATCCAAACCATGGAGGAGAGAATTCAACTTTTGAGAGCAAAGATAATCTAGAGAAATTTTCACTTCACATTGAGTCTGCATCCCTTAGTCCTTTAAAGTCTGAACATAATTGTTCAACCCCTAAGCTCTTCCCTCTTTGATGGAGAGCCTCATTGCCTCTCTTATATGAGCTTACCTTTGGTGGAGAATTGAAGTGGTGGAGGCCCAAATGGAAGGGAATTAGTTTCTTGGTTCCAAGACGTGCTGGCACAAAAGTGTGTCACTTATACACTTCTGTTGATCATTTTTAAATAGAAATACTCTTTTCTCGTCCAATTGATATCTTACAAATATTTGAATTATTATTCCATGGGTGTATTTGTTATGAATGTTAATGGATTATGCTATTGTATGTGCTAACATTATATCTTATCACCATATGCTTGCGTATCTTAGTTTTTGATGACAAGTTGCACATATAAATCTTTGAGTCACATACTCAATGGTGGTCTTCATCAAATGACCATATGAGGTAGGCTATTTATCTTGTCTTGTTATCATTTTCATTTATATAACATACTTGGGATTAGAGTTGATTTATGCAGTCATTCTGTCTGTTGTGGTTTACCCCATGCCATAGAGTGATTTTCCTTGTAACTGGAGCCTCCACTGCTTGTTCATCTAAAGGTACTGAATATAAGATCATTTCTTTGGACAAAGTCTCTTGTACATTCCCTTCAAAAGAAACTCATGCTTTTCTGGATGATATAATATGAAAATCATATACAAGTGCATACCTTTGAAATTTATAGCATCATTCAACTTGTCTTCTAATATGAAACTAGACACCATCTTGACAAGAAGAGATTAAAAACTGAATTAAAAAGGTTCAATGATTAGAACAAGCTAGAAACCCTGAAATTTCAACTTTGACCATAAAATCAATTTGACCAAAAATTAATCTTTGACTTTGACTTTGACCAAAAACTTAAAATTGATGTTTTTTCTTGCTGAGAGTACCAACAGGTGTGCCAGGCTAAGGCACACTAGAATGTCTAGGAATTATGCCTAACTTCCCACTTGAAGTTCCCAGAAGGTTAGGTTAGGGTTCGAAGCAGTTGCACAATCAGAAACCCTAGTTGCAGCTCCAACTAGTGCCACAACGAGCTTAACAAAGAACTGCAACACTACCTTCCAGTGGTTAGAATATAGTAAAGGTGGTGTGGGCCCATAACCTGTTAAAATATTCGATGTGCTCATTTTACCATAGAAAATATCACTATTGTCACCCAACCATAGGCATGCAACCACCCCCGAGCACTATAACCTTTTTTAGATAGAATGATTCCAGAAGGAGAACTAGAACCAATAGATAACCAAGAGAGCGCATCTTTCTTCGAAGATAACTCACCAAACAAAAATTCCCAAAGTCCCAAATCTATAAAACAAAAATAAGACTTAGCTGCAATAGTTGCAGTTGCAACAACTACAATTGTAGATGCATTTACCCAGAATATGGCCAAGAAATATCACCGAGAACACCACTAAGAGATAATAGAAGGTAGGGTGCACATCTTAGGCTAGATGGAGAGAGAGAGAGAGAGACCAAGAAACACTCCAAAGTATCCACCTTCCTATCTTGTAGTTGCAAATCCAAAGTTGCGCTATCCTTAACTGAGAGAGTGAGTGAATTGAGTGTGTACAAATGAACTAGATCATCTCTTATTTATAGTGGTTCTTGTCCCTTGTATGGGCTGACTTGTCCTTTTAGAATCTAATAATTTAATATTAATTCTTTTATTGAGCCAACTTGTCTTCTGGGGTTTCTACACATCTGTTTAGGGTTTCTCTTGCTTCTGAAATATTCTATTCTAGCCAAAGGTTACGCATGGAGGTTAATACCTCTCACAACTACCGTAACATCAACATGGATCACCTCCAAAGCCGACATCACGCACAAGGTTTAGCCCAAATCCTTGACAATCGAGTAATTTTGGGCAGCGCTGGAATTAAGATTGTGGGTAGAGTGCTTAAGGACTCCTTTCAATATAAGAGGCAAAGGTTTCATCTTATTAATCTGCAAAGGTGTTTCTAGAGGAGGAGGAGGCTTTGGACCTAAAATAGGCTATGAAGAACCATAATAGTGAGATAGAGTGGATACAATAACCTCATATTTAACCATATTGATGCATAGATGGCCACCATCATCTGTCGAGGGGTTTTGACTCCCACTGGATGCATTTATGGCGTTGGAGGTCCCTGAGGTCATATTTTGGTTATGTGGAAATGAGTTAGTTAGCACAACAGGCTATTGCACTATGAACCTTGAATATTTCTCAATTTTGGGGCACAAGTGGGTAAGGTGATCATCCTTACAAAGTTTATAGGGAAACTTCACCTTCCTCTTTTCTTTCTTTCCCTCACCAACATTATTATTATATTTTTCATTATTATTTTTGTCCTTGGCTTTATTATTATTATTATTATTCTTCCCACCCTTACGATTATTACCTCGTTCTTTCTTCTTGTTCCCTTCGGGTTGCTGGTTATCGTTTGGGTTCAATGACGACTGTACATAATGCACATCCACCCATTGGGTGGTGGAGGACGAAGCCATAGATTTTGCTGCTACAGACTGGTTAAGAGATAAATCTTTCAGCTGGTTCATCACTAGGTCTATAGTTTTAGCATTTATGGAGCCTATGATGTCGTTGGCATGAGGCCCGAGATATTTTCTAGGACCGTAATTTGACCACGACGTGTTAGGGATAATTTCGTAAGACATCCTAGATCGAGCATATATAAGGCCCAACTTTTGGGCTCTGTTGATGGCTTTGTCCTCCGATGTCACTCCGTATATAGAAACATACTTAAAAATGTAAGGAAATAAAGAGTTGAGGAACCATTCCAACAAAAAATCTAGAGGAATGTAGGATTTAATCAACCTCTTCCATCTACGACACTCTTGGATATGATCAGATATGTGGGTGGATTTATCTTGACGAAAAGATGATAAAATTTCTATGCCGACATTGTAACCAACCGAAATTGGAAGTGATTGAGAAAAACCAAGACCATATGATTGAAATTTCCGTAGGTTCCGCCAGATAGCTCGATGTACCACTTCGAAAAACCCCCCATAAGGGTGTGTTGAAATAGCCTCAAATGAATAGAGTCATCATTAAGGGAGTTAGATGAGCACCATAGGTGAAAAGTAGTCACATGATCACCCAAGTCCTCACTAGTATTTCCTTCAAACTTTGGAATGTTAGAAGGAAGCTTGTTGGGGATGAGGGGCCATGAAGGATCATGATGTACAGGGTCATTCATCAATTTTGATAAGTATGGAAGATTTAATGTGGCTATAAAAGGGAGTCGTGGTAGTGATGTTTGAGCCCATTCTCCCAGGAAAGACTGGTTTTGAGAGATTGTAGGACAAACAGGGTTCTGGTATATACCATGGTCATGTCTGATATCATAGTATTCTCCTCCCAACTGATTCATAAAAGGTTGTAAGGGAATAATTAGCGAGGAATCCACTTGCGAGGAGAAAGAGACATGATAAGGATTACTCATATGAGGATATATGTTTCCCACAGACAAAGGAAATCCATGTAGGGGGTTTCCCATTCTATAAAATTGACTCCCCCCGAATGAAACACCAGAGAATAGAGGGAGTTTTTTCATGAGAAAAGCATTCGTAGGAACCAACATAGAGGAAGAAGGATGGATCAATGAAATATAAGAAGTAGAAGGACCACCCATATGAGAACTTGATCCCGAAAAAGTGAAGCTAGTATTGGGTCTAGAGGAAGGAGGATTCCAACCTTCTATTATAGGATTTGATTGAGGGATATGACCCCCACCAAACAAAAAAGGAGTATAAGGAGGCATCGTGCCCCCAGACCCAAAACTAGGATTCATGTGAGACGAAGAAACAAAGGATGAGAAGTGCGAAGTCATGTCTGACATACCAAAAGAGAAAGGATTAGCGGCCAATTATCGCACAATCTATATTTTCCTAAAGCCTAAAGGCAAGTAGGTCTAGATCAACGTAACACAGAGGTAGTCCTATCACTGTCACCCCAATAGGATACCTCTTTCTATTTAGGAGGAGAAGAAACTCACTCCAAGGGAGAGGTCCTAGGACCTAGTTGGTTGATGAAAGGTAGAAAGACACAGTGAAAACCCACCCCTATCTCTAGGTCACTCAACATAAGAAATCACTTGGGTAAAGTTTAAAAGGACAAGGGAAAGTGAAAGTGGGTGTGCACCTGCCATTTACCAATGAAACATCAAATGCTAGTAGTAACAATGATATCAATGATTATAATCAATGACTTCTTAGACAAATTATGTGTTGCTAGAATAGGTTATATACAATAAAGATGAGAATACAGTAGAAACAATGTATCTTGAAAATTGAAAGTTATGATGACAAGAAAAGATATAAAAGGTATGGAAAACTTGATAATACTTTGTCACTCATGATTTTCAAGATTAATACAAGTCAATAAATGACTTAAATGACTGTCCAAAAATTTATAACAACATTAATTAATGATGATGACAGAAATATAAACCACTTCATAAAAGTACTATAATAAATCAATAAGACAACTACTTCAAGATCTAATGATTATAGTTTTCTTAGTACAAATGCTCAGTGGTTTTATGGATGATTTTTAGGGCTATCACGAGCTACAACAGTGGCTATAATAACAACTATGACAAGAGTAACGACTTTAGAATTTTCACTTTGGAAAGATAGCAAGGGGAAGACTAGACCCTAGGGTGATAACACCTAGGTTAGTGCAGATTTATGGTTAGGTTATCTTAGTTAATATGCTTGTTAGAGCTACAAAATGATTGCTATAGCAACAACAAGCAAAGTTAGTGAAATTGTCAAGTTGAAAAGAGAGTTTGAAAGATTTAAGATTGCTTGTTAAATGGAAGAAGACAAGGAATAGTGCCTTTCTAGGGTAATGGGGTCAAAGAAGGCGAATTCTTCTAAGGCTGCTAATTAATGATAATACACAAAATTCTAAGAGGGAAAAAGTCTAGGAGGAGTAGCAACTTAAGTCCTAGATTTTGACCTCAAGAAACAAGGTGCTAGGGTGTAGGCACTTCTAGGCCCTAGCACCTTGCTCTCCTTAGCATTTTTATGGAGTAAATACTTATGAAACAATAACCAAATGCAAACCTCTAGAGTGATATCATTTTAGGGCTCTAGGGTTTCACTAATTACTATATCAATTTAGTGAAAGCTTGGCAAATACAAAAGTAAGAAAGTAGCATCTTAAGTTTCTTACTTCAAGCATTAAATACACCATGCAATTTCATAATATTGTATGAGCAAATAAAACCATGCAATGAACCATTCAATAGATGAAAAAATTCATATTCTACTTACTTGCACCAAGAATAATCATGAATATACCATGCAAGATCACCATACAACTTCAAAAATTTATCCAAGTTGTAAAGATAACCCTTAAACAAGAGTGGTGCCTCCTTATTTCAACTAATAACCCAAGAGGGGCACATATTTCAGTCCTCTTCTTGTCCAATGACAAGTTATGATGAAAATGAATGTCACTTTATGTTTATATATACAAGAATTTGACCTTTAATTATTTTTAGGTCAAAAGCAGGGTCGACCTTGCCAGTTTACTAAAAAAATACACTTTTACCAAAATAAATTCAATTTTCATCTAATTAGGCCTCTAAAGGTGATGTCATGCCCTCCTAGGATGACGTTGGGCCTCAAGTGTGGAACATTGGGAAAAGGAGATGAAATGCTGGGCCTCCAAAGGCCTAAAATTTACCCACACATGCCAATGGCCTCATGAATTCTGCCAAGGTAACAACACAACTGACAGGTGTCGTCTAGGGTTGCAAAGGTGATGTTTAAGGCCTCCCAAGGAAAATATTTAGGTTGGAGGATCATGAGACCTTAGTTTTAGGTTTTCCACAGTGCCTCCAAAGGCATCGTCCTTCCTTCATCTGGTGAAATCCCTCAATCTCTTCTTACCCATGGCTGGGGTTTCAACATCCATCTGTGGGCTTTAAGCCCCCATGAAGATTCGAGCTAATCATTCCCTCATGTGTACCTGTCCACCAGGAAAAGTCCTGCATAAACAATAAGTACGCCCTCTAGGGGTTCATAAGTCATAAGGATCATAACATGTAAATCACATCCAATAATTAAATTACCCAAACATGTGCATCAAATCCCCCTTAACCCCAAACAAATTCTCAAAGATGTTATGCAATTAGACAAGTTAGATTTGGAGAAGGTCTCAGGGTGTCCTATTCGGCTAACCTCCCTTAAGTTTGGGGTGTTTTCTAGGTGGGATATGGTCCAAGTCATGTAAGTGTATGAGGTGGCATGGGTAAATATTTTGGCATGGGGTGCATGTGATAACAAATAAATGTAGAGTCTTACTTGTGGGTTCCTTTGTGGAAGGAGATATGCACCTTGTCATGAATGCAACTCTTTCCTATCCCATTCATTGCCTTTTATTCTTAGCTTTATTTATTTTGATCTTTTGTTCTTTTGCTTCAAGGAAATAGTTGAGGGCCATCATCCTGGCTTGATGACCAGAGGTGACAACGTTATCCATAAACATTTCACGAAAATGAGAAGGCTGGCTCATGATGAGACCCACTTTCTCTTGGCTATGCCACCAAGAGACACTAGATTGGTTTGGTGACAATATAGGTGGTAATGTCATATCGCTACATGCCCATGGTCATAATAGGTTGAATTGTGATGAGACCTCATGTCTTTCAACTAGTACATTGAGTGTTTATGTTATCTTGTGGGTCCCCTTTTCTTACTGAGAAGGTTTTCACTGCTTTCTCAGGGATCCTGGGTGAAGCATCTCAAAGGTTTCAAAATTTGATTTTAACTCTTGCCAACTACTTTTACCCTCTTTGCCTTTAGCCCGTTCTTCCCACGAGGTAAGGTACAACCCTTTGTAGTGTATCCAATCCCAATGCCCAAACAAGGATAGGGGAGATGAAAGGAATAAATATGGAAAGTGGTAAGTATGGAGGGAATGAGCGATTAATTTTCACACATCCACCCACTAGAAACCCATCCTAAAGAGAAATAAACTTAATAGGGCACCATGTCACCCTTCCAGGTATGAACTGAACTACTAGATCCTGTCACTGAGAGGGGGGGGTGTGAACCACTGACACAATAATTTTTATCAAATTTTCTTTTGTTAATGAAATCAATATTTTAACACAATATTTTATCATCGAAACCAATTGGGAAAACCGCAAACACTTTTCTATTAACTGCAAAATTCCGATTTACAAGTTACATAGAAGGAAGATTTTCTTCCTCTTAGATCAACACCAACTGATCAGGATGGACCCACACCCTTGTTCACCAACACCAAATGGTAGGAGGTTACAACCCCTCTATTTAGTCAACTACAACTGACAAGGAAGCACCTACTCCCCTTGTTCACTAGCACCAACTAGTAGGAGGTTACAAACCCCTATTTAGTCAACTACAACTAACAAGGAATCACCTACTCCCCTGCAGGCTCCAACCTGCCCTTGCACCACCCAACCACCCTTGATTTTTGAATCTGAAAAACCTCTGTTCTTGATCTTCAATAAGACATTGACATGCACTTAGAACCAACAGTTCTTCTTTTTGGACTTTGATTTTGTTTTGATCTTCTTTTCTGGACTGCAGAGACACATTCTTCTCACCACTCTTTCTTGTTTATATATTCTCCCAATTGGTGTGAGCTATGAAACATTGTGTCCCTTTGTTTGGACCATCACACCCCTTCATTTAACAATAATATCGTTTGTTTTTCTTTATCCAAATATTATCAAGAAGCCCTTTCAATTCAATGAAAATTCTTTTCATTAATCGATCACAGGTATGGATTGATTTCCTTTTTAACTCGATTCCAAATCTCTACAAATGTTGTAGAAACCGATTTCTGCTGAGGCACTTCCTTCAAACCATTTAAATATGACCGACAACACAAAACTACGGGCTTATCAACTTAAGAGATGTATTATATTTTACCTTTATTTATCTTATTCCATATGACCACAGGTGGTGACCATGCGCTAGGCCAAGCGAGTGCTTGATCACTTAATAAAATCAATGGTCACGTTTTTACTTTCCATGAAGATATGGACGATTCTCGTTTACTTTGGGAATTTGGGATTTTGTCCTTCACAACTTCCATCCTCTTTACAAATCTCCCGAATAACAAACGTGCGCCCATAATCTTCAACGGTTGAGAATGCTTCCAAAGTGTTCTTTAGATCAGACGACTTATGTCCACTTCGGGACTTCGGCTTTCAGGACTTCGAGACTTAGGAAATTTGTTGGTGGTGAAACTCTCGAAGTAAAAAATCTCGGAGTGACGTAACTTGCTGAAGTCACTTGTTGATGTGGCACTTCCTAAGTGGCTACCATGTGTCACCTAGATTCGTGGCTTACATATGCTTAAAGTACCTATGGAACTTTGACACTTGTCACCAACTGATTACGCCATTTGTCCTTGATGATGTCACTGTTGATGACATGGGCTCTCAATGTGAGTGATACGTGTCTTATCCTCGTGACTTCGGAACTTCGACCTTCGGGACTTCGGGTAATTCGATTTATCCACTTCCCAGTTTTCTCGAAGTGATATTCCCCGAAGTGTAAACCTCGAGTAACTTGAATTCATCCAATGGTCATTCTTTAACCCGAAAAGTCTTAACACGATCCAACAACTATCGGGAATTCGACTATTCAGGATTTCAGGCCATTTGTGCTTACTCTGTCCTTCCACTAAACATGATATGATGGCTCTGATATCTCCCGAAGTGTTCTTCATATTGAACAATTCACATTTTATTCGTTACTTCGACCTTCGAGTGATCTTACTTGTTTTCAACCCTTTTCTCCTGAAGTGGTCAGTGCCGAAGTTGGCCACTACTACCTTGGCGCACTCTGAATAGATTAGATTGTCCTCATTTAGTTCGGGACTTCGTATCAGACGGTCTTTGTCTTTACTTATCCTATCCTTCCACTTAACTTGATCCAATGGTTGATGTGGATTGCAGAACCGTAACTTGGGAGTGGTTTAATTTGTTGCCCAAACTCCACAATTGAAGTTGTGCGATTGTTGGTGAGTCAACCACAGTCGTTGATCTTTGAATCAATGAGATTTGACGATTTAGAATAATTGCAGGATTGGAAATAACAAATAGTTTAATTCTCCCTTCACGCTCTGCAATCAATCCCTACCCTTGATCTGCCGCTTGCATATCCAACAATCATGACTTAATCTGATCGTTGACCAATCCTCCAATGGTCCTTAAGCCCACGATAACTCATATGACCGATGTGTAATGTATATATATACAAAATATGTTTCCAATTAACGAACGAGATCCTTCGTCATTGGATCGACAATTATTATTGCTTTTACCAAAAGGTAGGGGCCCTGACAGGTCATCTCGAGGTCCAGGCTAGTGAGATTATCGAGGAGTCCTAGAACCTAGAGCCCCCACCGTACCCTTGCACTACGTGTCGATAAGTTATGGAGAGTGTTGTGTATATAAACCCACATAACATTTTTCACACTTCCAATGTGGGATAAATCCCGTTACATGAGACGATCAACACCGTCAATTTCTTGATCGGACGACTGTTGAGGATTCTCACCTTTTCCTCTGCATCGATCATTTGCTCAGTCTTTCCATCGATCCTGTTTACCATCACAATATACACCATATGAGATTGCAACACATCGTCCAAGTCATTCTCTATTTCTGAATGCCATGCCAACACTATGATTTCCCTTCTAAGCTTCATGTGCGTCATCTCTTTCGAGCTTCTGATATTCAGTCGCTAACCCTCATGAGATTTAATCTCTGCATGCTTTAATTTGAGCTTCATGTGCATAATCTCTTCTCAACTTCTAATCTTCATTCGCTAATCCTCTTGAGCTTTAATCTCTACATGTTGTCATACTGTTTGACATCAATGACACTATGTCCAACAATATCCCCCTTTGTCATTGATGGAAACACACCAATTTCATATGAAATCTCCTCCTGTGATGATGCTTCTCTCCTCTGAAGTTACTCTCCCCCTTTGACATCAATGGAAATGGATTTATCCTCCTACGATCTGTTTGTCTATATGCTACTGATCAATAACTGAACTCCGGTAACTCCCCCTGCAATCATGCTTTGCCTACCATAACTGAATAACTCCCCCTGTCAGTCTGCTTTCTCTGCCTTTGACTGTTCCCCCCCCCCGTTGTTTCTAAAATCATAGCTCTTCCTGACAAGGTCTCTCCTCTTTTTATCTCTACAGGATGTCATGTATATCATTTTGTACATCATAATGTTTCTGCTACAGATACTCCTGTCCTATTGGAACATTGCACAATTGTAGCTCATATTTTTCAAAAGACACTTGGATCTGTCCATTGATTCTCATCGATATCTAGCCATATGTATTCATCTCTATCCATGATACTTTTCTACTGTGCATTTCTCTAAATTCATCTGAGAAATTTTATACTATGCTTGTCACATGACTGCAATTCTTTTTGCAACAATTGACTTCACTCATGTTCACTTGTTCAGTCTTTACTATCCACATCTGTGAATGTCCTGGTTTGTTGAACTTTGTTCTCTGATATTCTATTACTGCAACTTCATTTTTCTTCCATGTTTCTTCAAGCGAACTAAATTGTTCAATCTTTTCATTTTCAAATTTGTACTTAATCTATTCTCATCATCACCTCACTGCTGTAGAATTTTCCATTCATTGTCAAGTATGGTCTCTTAATATTTGATCTTTATTGTTTTTAAGTCATCCAACTTAACACCTGCACTCTCAACAATCTTATGTAATATAATATTGTATCATCCGTATGCTTTCTTGGTAGAAGCATATCCAAGAAAGATACCTTCATTAGGTCTAGCATCAAATTTTCGAGATTCTCATCAAGCCTTTTGATGTAACACTTACTTCCAAAGACTTTGAAGTATTTTACCGAAGGATATCTCCCAAACCATAGTTCATAAGGAGTCTTATTACTATTAATCCTGAGCTGACCTCTATTCAATATGTATACTGTTGTGCTTACATATTCCATGAAATATCCATCAGATAATATTGCTTCATTGAGCATAGTCCTTGCAGCCTCCTAGACTGTTCTATTCCTTCTCCCAGCTATTCCATTTTGCTGAGGTGTTATGGTAGCACATGATTGTTTTTTATTTTTATTTTATTTAATTTTTTATTCCATGAGTTTCATAGAAGAGGTTGAGTATTCTTTTGTTTCTTTAAGTTCAAAACCTTGTCCTTGTTTCCTGTCATATGTTTTGAGCACCCACTATCAACATACTAGAGATCTTCTTTATCTTGGGCTTTCAAGGCAATAAGTCATTCCTCTTTTGATGTTTTTTCATTCCAAAGCTTCTTTTGCTCTCTAATGAAGTTTGTTTTTTCTGAGACTTCCATTAATCTGCAATTACTGGCTTTATGTCAATAACTATGACATCTGAAGCATTCTAGGTTCTCTTCTTGTAGAGGTGCAAAGGAGTTATACTCTTTGCTTTTAAATTGATTTACTTTTTGGTTATCTTTAAGGTTATATTTCTTAACCCTCAAGTTTTTCCTCCCATATGCTCTATAATTCATAGCTATGTGTCCGAAATTAGAGCATGCAAAGCAATAACCAAAGAAAATGTGATGATACTTGTTTTGATAAACCTTCTTTGGAGTTGTCTTATATTCCTTCTTGATGCGTGGAAGTACTCCTCTGGAGTTTTGATCATTACTTGTCTTTTCCTCATCTTTATTCTTGAATGTATTGAGGAGAGCAACTGCATAAGATTTTTAATTACCTTGGTTTTCTTCTTGAGAGTAACCTACTCCATTTTTGTCACATGAATCCCTCTGTGTGGTAATAATCTTATCTAATATTTTAGAGTTATATTCGTATCTTGTTTGAATAAGTTTTGCATCAAGTTCTTTTCTTAGGTGAACCAATTCTTCCTCCATTCTTTCACAGATTATTTGTTTCTCTTTAAGAGTTTTTTTCCAGACTTTCTTCCATCCTATTTTCTTCTAGGATTTAGTTTTTCAATTTGCTCATGAGTTTCTCCACCTTTTTTTCTTTCTGTTCATGTTTTTCCTTTTGTTCAACTACAAAACTTTTCAACTATCTATATCTGGTTTTGTATCTTCTTAATTCATCCAAGGAACTGAGAAGTTCTTCTTCCATATTAACCTCTACTTCATCTTCTGACTCTTCCTCATGCTCAATTTATTCTATTTCATTAGGCTCTTCAATACCTAGAAAAAGGACTTCATCATCATCATTGTCACTAGACTCTGATGAACTGTTGTTTTCTTCTTTTGAGTAAAAAATATTTTTCCCTTTGTAAATTTTTTTCTTGTAGTTGGGTTTTTCCTTCATCTTGTATTGTTTATTTGTGTCTTTTTCATCTTCAAAGTCCTACTTAGGATAGGGAAAATTGGCTGCAAAGTGGCCAACCTTGCCACAATTGAAACATTTGAAAGGAAACTTGCCTTTGTACCTCCCTGATCCTTTCTGAAGTTTTTTAATAAAATTGGCTTCTTCTACATCAAATTCTTCATGATGGTCGGGTTGAGGTTTTTGATTCTGCCTCATCTTTGTCTTAGATTTTTTAAAGGATGTTTCATTTGTTGCTGATTTATCATTCCCCGTTCTCATTTCATATGCTGTAAAAATTCCATGAAGTTTATCAACTGTGAGTGTGTTTAGATCAGATCTATCTTCAATTGTAGAAATTTTTGCATCATATCTCAATAGATTTATCTGTAATTTCTTCTCCTGCCGCTCTGATTGAGTTAACCACTTCATCTACCCTATGAAAGTACTCAACAATATTTTCTTCTTCTTTCATTTTCATATTTTCAAACTGAGTTCTATAGGTCTGTAGTTTGGCTTCCTTGAATTTGTCATCTCCTTCATATATAACCACAAACTTGTCCCATATTTCTTTGGCTGATTTACAATGCATAACCTTCACACATATAGAATTAGTCATCCCTCCTAGAATTCCATTTACTGGTCTTGAGTTATCATTACATATTTTCTTTCCTGCAACGTCTTTGGGTGGAACAGTTGGTGTAGTGTAACCATCTACAATAGATTGCCAGATATCAAAACCAAGAGCCAACATGAAGTTTTTCATTCTTATTTTCCATACAACATAGCCTCCTCCATTGAACAATGGTGCTTTGTTGTTAGAAATTCCCTCTTTTTGATCCATCTTCAGGATCTACCTTTCAATTGTTAGACTGTGTTGTAGGTAACCTCACTCTGATACCAATTGAAGGACTAGATCCTGTCACTGAGAGGGGGTGGGTGAATCAGTGACACAACAATTTTATCAATTTTTCTTTTGTTAATGCAATCAATATTTTAACACAATATTTTATTGTGGAACCCAATTGGGAAACCAAAAACAATTTTCTATTAACTGCAAAATTCAGATTTACAAGTTACATAGAAGGAATATGTTCTTCCTCTTATATCAAAACCAACTGATCAGGATGCACCCACACCCTTGTTCACCAACACCAACTAGTAGGACGTTACAACCCCCCTATTTAGTTAGATACAACTGACAATGAAGCACCTACTCCCTTTGTTCACCAACAAAAACTGGTAGGAGGTTACAACCCCCTATTTAGTCAGCTACAACTGACAATGAAGCACCTAATCCCCTACAGGCTCCAACCTGCCCTTGCACCACCCAACCACCCTTGATATTTGAATATGAAAAAACTCTGTTCTTGATCTTCAATAAGACATTTCCATGCACTTAGAACCAACAATTCTTCTTTTTGGTATCTGCTTCTATTTTGATCTATTTTTCTGGAATGCAGAGACACATTCTTCTCACCACACTTTCTCATTTATAAATTATTCCAACTGGTGTGAGATATGAAAAGTTGTGTCCCTTTGTTTGGACCATTGCACCCCTTCATTTAAAAATAATCTCGTTTGTTTTTCTTTATCCAAATATTATCGAGAAGCCCTTTCAATTTAATGAAAATGCTTTGTTGAGGAAAATATATGAAATGATCTTACTTAATCATTTTCAAACTTTATTTGGCTAAACAAAAGTAGACGAGAATATCACCCTATGTTTCCAACCAACAAAATATCATCCTAACTCACAAGTATTAATTACGAGTGCTTAGGCTAGTTTTTTATCAACAAAAGCTTGCTGGAAATTCACCTTTTAAGTAATTTTATGAATATAACAATCACTGAAATAAGTGTAAGAACATAATGAAAGACACAAAGATGATAATCAAGACAGATGAGACATAAAGAAATCCTTTATTTCATTCCAGTTCACCAAAAAGTCATTTTCTTTACAAAATCTCATACAAAAATCTTGGACCAAAGTCAAACTTAGACATCCCCGATGGAACATACAAAATGACCTCTGACAGAAAACCAAAATGAAACTCTAAAAGCTGGATGATCTTGCCATAGATTGCTGCCCACTAGACTTTGCACAATAGCCTTTATCAGTCATGAAAATTAATTCACAAACAGACAAGTCTACACAGACTATCAAACATAGATCAACACCTATGAAAAACAAGTGTTTGAATGATTTGATTCAGCCCTGAATATTGCTGTCTATAATAAAACCCTGCTATCACAAAAGAGAATTAGGCTTTGATAAATATACGAATGAATGAAAACTGAACTATATCAACAAAACTCAAAGAGAAAACCTTAACATGCTTCTACTTCTATCCTCTCCTTGTTCCTACCTTTCTTCTTGCTTTTAACAAATTAGAATTGGTTAAGGTAGTTGAACCAACTCATTAGTTAAGTTAATTAAAAGACTCAATTAACTTTAGTTAGGGGGAAAAGTCATAATTATAATTAAGGGTCATAATTAAATAATAACTAGTAGGTGGGACCCCTTGCAATTCCCTTTGGTTCATAACAATCATAACAATCATAACATAACCATTAGTTAGGAAAAATACATGTCCTTGTGCTTCCCATCAACATATTTACTTTTGGCAATTAAAACTCAAGAAATCCAGAATTATTTCAAAATGTTTCTCATATATCCAAAATAAACATGCTGTCCAAAGATCCCCAAAGTCAATTGTCATAGAACAATAGATATAATAAAAAAAAATAGAAACCATATTTTTCAGTCTGTGATGCAACCCTTCCTTGATTGCTGCTGTCACCTCTTGATTTTTCTGAATTTTCCTTTGGTTGTGTAGAGCCTTTAGGTCAAATTTCAGTGATCATGTGGGAACAATCGTCCCTCAAATGCATTCGGGAAGACACGGATTTGTCAGAGCCATTAGAGGGTGAGGAAGGGGCAACAATGGCTTTTCCTTTATCAAGTGCGTGGTGTGCCTCAGTTTTCAATCTCTTGCTAGCATGGGAGTATTGCGTTGGCGAGCAGTCAGGGGTAGCTTGGGAAATGGGGTTAATAGGCAGAGGAGAAGGCAAATACAAGTTGGGCCAACCATGATGTTGGGAGACTACCGGGTGGACAATCTCTTGCCATCCATCATTTTCAGAGACCTCGGGTCGTAATGAGACATGAGGAGGTACATGGATACCGGGTGCTTGTGGGGCTTGGAAGGGAGGCCTTTCAGGCCTAGGTTGGACTATTCCTTTACCAATCCAATTAAATAATCTTGCATGAAAAAATTGGCCAAGCTCTTCTGAACCAACATCAAAATGTATGGAGAACCTGGGCCTTCTTGGGCCTCGGTTCCAGTTACCTCTACCTCTATTTCCTCAGCCATGGATACCTCGATTGAAAAAACTCATCTTGCATGCGTGATAGATTAACAAATAGTCTTTTAAATAACCATACATGACAACTCTTAAAAATACGAAATAGATTTGGCTCAGAATTGTATCAAACTTATGCAATCCAATCCATACAAATTGTTTTATTGTTAATCAACGAGTAGGGGGTTGAAAAAGGGTTCTGGGATATGTGAAGGGTTTGTATTGAGTGAAAATATGATATAATGAAAGGGGAGAAGACATGGTCATTGCTCGATGACAACAACAATCAACTGTAAAGAAAACCAATAATACCTCACTGCAATCCACACAAGACAATGCCACTTTCATCCATTTTAACAAAAAAATTCTCTTGACTGTAATCAATCTCAGAACAGGGAGTGAAAAAATGAATATGGCAGGTGAAAGGGTTTGAAATTAGCAGAAAGTGAAATAATGCAAGGGGAGGAGAACGATTACTATTCATGAAATTAATCAAGTGATCCATAAAACATTCTGCAGTAAGAATAGATGCACCAACCAACAATCATCATGACCAAATAACAATTACTGTGTACTTAACTAGTTCACTGTCCAATAATCAAATATCCAACTCAGTGCCATCACAAGACAATATGTATTCCACACAATTTGTAAGAGGTTTTGTTCCCTTCATACACACACTCTGCATTTTATAACAATTTACGAACAATACCCATTTCCAATCTATAACTATCAAAATCAACCACTGCCCATGTATTTCTTAAATCCACCCTAATACTCAAAAATCATGTTTTCAACTTAACAATGAAGTCGCTATCACTGTAATAGGGTCCATCGAAATTCCATGATATTTGTTAACATATATATAGGTGTTGATTAAGGTTGGTTGTCATTGATGTCAACCCTTGAAGAAAGACCCGTAGCACAAAGGTTTGGGTAATGGAACCAATAGTGTTTGATTTAAATTTGACTCATTATTGTTTTGTCATGGTTGATAAGAAGTAAATATGGATGAACTCCAAAGTGGTCCCCTTATGGTGAAAGCCCTCACGAGAAGGTGCTTTGTGGAGTAAGAGAACCCATGCTTAATTGTGGAATAATGAGATGAAGAAAAGTGAATTTTTCAGGGAAACTATCCTAGATGGATAATTCTTTTCATGTCATTTCCACTGGTATGTGGAATGTCACATAATTCCTCACGGTTAGAGAGTTATGGCCATGAGAAGTTGGAGACCCCAGGTTTGGGTAATGGACCCAAGTTTGTTTGATGGGTAACGGTATGAGTTATGATATATTTTCAGATAATACTATTCT